>JARQOD010009511.1:0-31069 GCA_033576555.1 Oophaga sylvatica
GACTAAAAACTTGCTCCTGTCGCCGAAGATGTTCTTGAAAGCTGGCCACGTAGATGATGATGTCATCAAGGTAAATGAGTGTTGCTTCAAAATTCAAGTCTCCCAAGCATCTCTCCATCAACTCCTGGAATGTTCCAGGGTCTTGGTCAGGCCAAAGAGCATCCTATTAAAGTCAAAAAGTCCCATATGAATACTGGCTCACATGCTGCAGAGCGGGTTCACACGGGAAAGTCAGAGCCCATGGGCGGCACCCATTGTTTTAGCCCGGAAGAAGTATGGAACTGTGTGCTTCTGTGTTAAGCACAGATGACTAAATCCTTGTACAGTGCAGGACTCCTATTCATTGCCTAGAATTGAGGAATCACTGTCTGTCTTGGGAAAGGCGAAGTACTTTTCATCCTTGGATCTGGCAAGCGGGTACTGGCAGGTGCCCATGGCTGAACACGACCAGCCAAAGACAGTGTTCATATTGCCACTTTCCTTCCCCCCTGCAACACTGGATGTGGCCTCAGCAGTTCCTGACCCGGCATCTCAGAGGTACCCACAGCCCGGTCCTCTTCCTTACATAAGCAGGGACCCCATCTCTGTCCTGGTATACATGGCCCCATCCTTATCCTGGTATCATTGACCCCATCCTGATATGCAGGGACCCATCTCCATCCTGGTATGCATGGCTCCATCCTTATCCTGGTATGCATGGCACCATCCTTATGTTGGTATGCATGGCCCCATCCTTATCCTGGTATGCATGGCCCCATCCTTATGTTGGTATGCATGGCCCCATCCTTTTCCTGGTATGCATGGCCACATTCTTAACATGGTATGCATGGCTCTATCCTTATCCTGTCCCCTTCTCCATCCTGGTATTTATGACCCCCAGCAGAAAAAAAAAAACATTCTTACCTTCCCTGCGTGCCCTCGCAGCGTCCTGCTCCAGTGCCAGCAGCTGCTTTATGCTTGTAAGCAGCCATGGCAGTGATGTCATGCGCTGCTTTCAAGCCGCCGAGGACAGCTGCTGGAATACTCACTGCTCTCCACGCTGGGACTGTGTGCGTGGAGCGCAGTGAGTATTCATTGCTCTTTAGCGAGCACAGTGTCAGCCGCAACCGCCGGGTTCCTGCAGCTGCTGGACTTTCAAGTGTGCCACTGCTAAAGGGAAGGAATATGCATTGCATTCCACACCTATGGGAGTGGAATGCAGTGAATATTCATTGCCTTAAGTAGCCGGCACACTTGAATGCTGTGCAGTTGCAAGAAGCCGGTTGCTGCGGCTAACACTGTGTTTGCTATTAAAGACAAATGAATTTATCGGATTGCATTTGTCTGATTTCATCGCAAGTGGGAAAGAGCCCTTATGCTGACTAGAAAATCTTGTAAATCCATTTGGATAAGTAAGGACATAATACAGTTAGGATGTGTATATATTGATACCATATTTATTTATATTATTATACTTCATATGGTCCTCCATTGGGTTTCACTGTTATAACATGTGCTTGATTTTTAATTTTATAAATCTAATAAATGTTGCAGAGACTATATGCACCTATTTTGTTCTTTTAGGTGGTGTTCTATTACAGATAAATGTCTGTTCGAGGACGCATATTCAGCTGAAATGTATTGCAGAGAAGAGATACACTCGGTCCGTGCACTGCAATGCAAGCAGCCAGCCAATCAGAGGCCAGCAGCTGATGTTGTCATGTAAGTCACTGGCAGCACATGGCACATGGCAGTGACATAATGCGCTGCCCATCGTTTGCATGCTGAAGTCAGCTGCCGGCTTCTGTGCCTGGAAGAGGACGCCGCACATTGTGGGAGCAGGGCAAAGGTGAGTAGAATCATTTATTTCTTTTTATATTAGTGTAAGGTTCTTTGTCTCTGTTGACATGTTCCTTGAAACTCAGTTTTTCGTCGGCCATTTTGCTTTCTGTCTTTCTGCAGCTCTTGCCCTCAGTTAATATGGAGTTTCCAGTTTTCATGTTCCCGCCCTGATTCTTCCCTCTTGTTTCTTAAGCAGCCTCAGCTGAACAATCAGTGCTCCTGAATCAAGCCTCAGTCAGTCTGTGACCTGACTCCTGGAAGCCTTGGACTTGTACTCCAGCTATTCCCTACTGAGGAACCTTGGAACACTTTTGGACTCTGGAAACCTGCTGTTTGGTGAATCCATGTTTGCAGAGGAATTACGGTACAGAGAAGAGATCCTGAACCTGCTTTGGAGATTTATTGTAGTGCTTGAAGTTACTCTGGCCTGCTGTGTCTCCTGTCGCTGTTCCTGCAAACTGTGTGAAATTTTCAGCATGCTTGTATGAAGTAATACAAGTCATTTCATTTCAACCTATGTCTCCTGTGTTTTCCTCGCACCCAAGCACAAGACGCTATGGGAACTGTACACTATACATGACAAGATTCAGGAGTCAATGTTTGGTGTCTGCTGGGTCTGGGAAAGCCATGTCTGCTGTGACTGTGGATATCAGATGTCCGTTTAATACCTTATGTGATGACAGTGGTTGTGACTTCTCACAACCATTCCAGCACTTCTGCCTTAAAAGATCTGGAAGATGGAGGCCCGCATAAAGGAACTTTGCGGAGTGACTGATACAATCCTTTCAGATGTACAGACTTTAAAAACCCGTTTTGCAAGCCTACAGGACCTCACTAATCTTAATTTGCAAGTGTTTGGACAGACTACCCAGGAATTGCGAGCCAGGATTGAGGCTCTAGAGGAACGAGCCCAGGCTCCTGCCATAACCCCGAGTTCTGGGATCCCCAAATTACCTCCTTTTCGTTTTGGCGGTGAACGTGAGAAATTCAGGGGATTTATTAATCAATGCAATTTATTTTTCTCTGCACATGCTTCACAATTTCCCACTGAACGATCCAAAGTGCTTACTATAATCATGTTGCTTACCAATAAGGCTTTGATGTGGGCAAACCCTCTGATTGAGACTGAGGATGATTGTTTGAATCACCTTGATGCTTTTATTTCAGCCATGGGGCAGGTGTTTGATGACCCCAATCGAGGTGCAACAGCTGAAGCAGCCATGTTAACTTTGCACCAAGGTAAGCGTTCAGTAGCCGAATATGCCCTGGATTTCAGGAGATGGGCTCTTGATACCACTTGGGACACTTCCGCTAAAAAATCTATTTTTCGGAAAGGGTTGTCTCCACTGATTAAGGATGAACTTGCTCGTGCCGACCCTCCCACTGCGTTAGGTGACTTTATTAACTATTGTATCCGTATTGATGCTCGTCTGACTGAACGCAGACAAGAGAGATGGTTCGAAAATAATCGCACTAACCTTTTACTACCTCCCTCCTCAGCTAAGGAACCTTTGAGTAGGATCACAAGGGAACCAGAACCTGAACCCATGCAGGTGGACTCTTTACAAAGACGGGTTAGTGATGCACGCAAAGAACATCGTATAAAGGAAAATCTATGTTTCTACTGTGGTAAGTCAGGGCACTTCATTATAAACTGCCCCAGCCGTTCTCGTAAGACTACTGCAGCAGTCATTCACTGTGAGTGTTGCGAGAGGAGCTCTGTCATGTCCGAGCCTCAGGCTCCAGAGAGATCTGCTGCAAGAGATCTTGATTTCTCGGACTTAAACTCTGTTAGTTCTGGGGACGATGATGGTATAAACGCTGCAATTTTTCAAGTTTCCTCAGCGGTGTCCCAGCTGAGTTGTAAAAGAAACAATTCTCATTGCTTCCTTTCCATCAAACTCTGGGTTGACTCAGTCTGGGTGTCTAGCTCTGCTATGATCGACTCAGGAGCAAGTGGAAATTTCATGGATATCTCCTTTGCTCTGAAACAGAGGATACGTTCAGTGAAGAAGGCTACTCCAGTACAGATGGAGACTGTGGATGGCTCTCTACTGACTTCTGGACCAGTGGATCAAGAAACAGAGCCTTTGAGGGTCCTTATGGGTAAAGATCATCAGGAGAAAATGTCTTTTTTGCTTATCTCTTCTCCCCACTTTCCCATTATTCTAGGGCTACCATGGCTGCAGGCGCAGAATCCTACGATTAACTGGGAGACCAAGGAATTACACTTTCCGGAGAAACAGATGAGTCAAGGAGTTTCAGCTTGCTCTGTTCCTAAAGGAACCATGTCAGTCCCTGAACTACCAGCTGTATACCAGGACTATGTGGATTTATGTGACAAGAAGAATGCTGATCAGCTTCCTCCTCACCGTCCATATGATTGTCCAATTGAATTATTGCCTGGAGCCGAGATACCTTTTGGTAAGATCTACCCCCTAGCGGGGCCCGAGCTAAAAGCTTTGAAGGATTATATAGACGAAAATTTAGCCAAGGGCTTCATACGCCCCTCTTCATCTCCCGCAGGTGCACCCATCTTCTTTGTGAAGAAGAAAGATGGATCTCTGAGACCCTGCATAGACTATAGGGAACTCAATAAGGTTACTATTAGAAACCGTTATCCATTGCCTTTAATCCCTGAGTTGTTGGAGAGAGTGCGGCATGCCAAAATTTTCTCTAAATTGGATCTCCGTGGGGCCTATAACTTGGTCCGTATTAGACCTGGGGATGAATGGAAGACTGCTTTCAGGTCACGCTATGGACACTTTGAATATCTAGTTATGCCTTTTGGTCTGAGTACCGCCCCAGCCACTTTCCAACACTTCGTGAATGATATCTTCAGGGATCTCCTAGATACATTTGTGGTGATTTATCTGGATGATATTCTAATTTTTTCTAACTCCACAGAGGAACATCATGGACATGTGAGAATGGTCTTAGAACGCCTAAGACAAAACCATCTCTACATCAAACTTGAAAAATGTGAATTCCATAGGACCGAAATTCAATTTCTGGGGTATGTACTATCTACGCAAGGGATTAGTATGGATGGAAGCAAGACCCAAGCCATCAAGGATTGGCCAATTCCTAGAAATGTGAAGGAGGTGCAGCGTTTCATCGGGTTTGCCAACTTCTATAGACGTTTCATTAAGAATTTTTCTGAGGTAGTGTCACCTATCACCCAACTTACCCGGAAACAGTCTAGGTTCTCCTGGACCCCGCAAGCTCAGGAAGCATTTTCCTGTTTAAAGGATAAATTTACCACCGCACCTATCTTAGTACATCCCAACCCCGAGCTTGCCTTCATAATAGAGGTGGATGCTTCAGACTGTGCCGTTGGAGCTATACTCTCTCAGAGAACAGGTGAGAAGAATGTCTTGCATCCCTGTGCCTTCTTTTCCCAGCAGTTGTCTTCGGCTGAGAGGAACTACGATGTGGGCAATAGAGAATTGTTGGCCATTATTGCCGCCTTCAAGGAATGGAGACACCTTCTTCAGGGAGCTGCACAGCAAATAGTCGTCCTGACAGACCATCGTAACCTTGAATTTATCAGGTCGGCTAAGTGCCTGACTCCTCGCCAGGCTCGCTGGAATCTTTTCCTAAACCAATTTAATTTTGTCATTTCTTATAGACCAGGATCACGCAATGGAAAGGCTGATGCACTCTCTAGGATTCATTCAGCAGAGTCACGTCCACTTACTCCTCCTAAGACTATTCTTCCTGACTCTAGATTCCTGGGAGTGATTCATAATCAAGACCTACTTAAGGACATCAAGGAAGCATACCATGCGGATTCTTTGTTGGCTCAACCCCCAAGGGACGTAAGTCTTGTCTTTAAGAATGGTGTGTGGATTCAGGGACAACGTCTGTATATACCTGAAACAGTCAGATTGAGAGTATTGCATCCACGATTCCAAGATAGCCGGGCATAGGGGAATTCTAAAGACACAAGAATTTCTTTCTCATTTCTTTTGGTGGCCCACTTACAGGAAAGATGTCTTAAACTATGTCACTTCATGTGAAGTCTGTGCAAGATGCAAAACACCTCGCTCCTCACCAACTGGTCTGTTGCAATTTCTTCCCACCCCGTCCCGCGCGTGGGGATCCATTTCTATGGACTTCATTGTGGAGTTACCAACCTCTCAAGGGAAGAACACCATTCTAGTGGTGGTTGATCGTCTAACAAAGGCAGCTCATTTTATCCCTTGTGTCGGCTTACCCACTGCAAAACAGACATCAGACTTGATAATTAAGAATGTGTTTCGCTTACATGGAGTACCGGATGAGGTCATTTCGGATCGAGGGGTGCAATTCACTTCAAGGTTTTGGCAAAATTTCTGTGCAGCATTGGACATTAAAGTAAACCTTTCTTCTGCTTTTCATCCCCAGACTAATGGACAGACAGAACGAACCAATCAGACCCTGGAGCAGTATCTCCGCTGTTTTGTCTGCCACCTACAGGATGATTGGGTGGATCTACTTCCACTGGCTGAGTTCTCTTATAACAACTCTCAGAGCGCCTCCACTAAGCAGTCTCCTTTTTACTCCAATCTAGGTTATCATCCTAACATTCTTCCTCGATTTCCCATAGATACGCCCTTGCCGGCAGTGGCTGAAAGAATCACTTCTTTACAAAAGAATATGGATCTTCTAAAGGAAAATCTAGAATTGGCTCAGGAAAGGTACAAGAAAGCAGCAGATAAATTTCGTAAACCTGCACCAGCTTTCAAGGTAGGAGATTTGGTCTGGCTGTCAACCAGAAATCTTAAATTAAAGATTCCATCGTCTAAATTGGGACATAAGTACATTGGACCTTATAAGATCAATAAGATTATAAGTGCTGTTGCTTGTCGTCTTCAACTGCCCAGAACTATGAGAATCCACCCTGTCTTTCATGTATCCCTACTAAAGGCTGCAACACCCAATACGTTTCCTGGACGTTCTTCTCCTTGCCCTGACCCAGTGCTGGTCGATGGTCAGGAAGAATTTATGGTGGAAAGGATTCTAGATTCCACGTTGTACAGAAATCAGTTGCAATATTTGATTAAATGGCAGGGCTACCCAGTGGAGGACAACTCATGGGAACCAGTCAATAATGTAAATGCTCCTCGCCTGCTCCGCCAGTTTCATCAGAGGTACCCTGACAAGCCTGGTCTGAGGTCATCCGGAGGTTGTCCCTAAGGGGGAGTAATGTAAGGTTCTTTGTCTCTGTTGACATGTTCCTTGAAACTCAGTTTTTCGTCGGCCATTTTGCTTTCTGTCTTTCTGCAGCTCTTGCCCTCAGTTAATATGGAGTTTCCAGTTTTCATGTTCCCGCCCTGATTCTCTCCCTCTTGCTTCTTAAGCAGCCTCAGCTGAACAATCAGTGCTCCTGAATCAAGCCTCAGTCAGCCTGTGACCTGACTCCTGGAAACCTAGGATTTTGGACTCCAGCTATTTCCTACTGAGGAACTTTGGAACACTTTTGGACTTTGGAAACCTGCTGTCTGGTGAATCCATGTTTGCAGAGGAATTACGGTACAGAGAAGAGATCCTGAACCTGCTTGGAGAGTTATTGTAGAGCTTGAAGTTACTCTGGCCTGCTGTGTCTCCTGCCTCTGTTCCTGCAAACTGTGTGAACTTTTCAGCATGCTTGTATGAAGTAATACAAGTCATTTCATTTCAACCTATGTCTCCTGTGTTTTCCTCGCACCCAAGCACAAGACGCTATAGGAACTGTACACTATACATGACAAGATTCAGGAGTCAATGTTTAGTGTCTGCTGGGTCTGGGAAAGCCGTGTCTGCTGTGACTGTGGATATCAGATGTCCGTTTAATACCTTATTTGATGACAGTGGTTGTGACTTCTCACAACCATTCCAGCACTTCTGCCTTAAAAGATCTGGAAGATGGAGGCCCGCATAAAGGAACTTTGCGGAGTGACTGATACAATCCTTTCAGATGTACAGACTTTAAAAACCCGTTTTGCAAGCCTACAGGACCTCACTAATCTTACTTTGCAAGTGTTTGGACAGACTACCCAGGAATTGCGAGCCAGGATTGAGGCTCTAGAGGAAATTTTCAGCATGCTTGTATGAAGTAATACAAGTCATTTCATTTCAACCTATGTCTCCTGTGTTTTCCTCGCACCCAAGCACAAGACGCTATAGGAACTGTACACTATACATGACAATTAGTTGGAAAAGAGCAACAGAACAGGGACATTACACCAAAGGGATGGGGATACCTTTTTTCTGCCAAGGGCCATTTGGATACCGTTCTTCGGGGACCGTGCAAAATTATCAGCTTAAAAATTACCCTGCTACATTTGGTTTAATTAAAACACCCCTAATGTGATGGCTGAAACTGCTTCTCTTTGGTGAGACGTGTGATATTAGGTGGTATGGATGTTGTTGCTACTCTTAACTGCTTTTCCAGATTTGCATCGGTGTACAATGCAGGAGACTCTTTGCTACTTTATTCGTACCGAACACAGGTGTATATTACATTGCAGGGCTCCTTACAGTGGGAAATCCTTTAAAAGTCATGTTACATTTATAGAAATCAAGCAGTGGGAAATTTGCAGTATATATAACATAGGAGACACCTGGACTGCTGTATATACATTACATAGATGACATTGAGACTGCTCAATACATAGGAGACACCGAGACCGCTGTACGTAAATCACAGGACACATGAGGCTGCATTATATACATCACAGGAGACATGTGGCTGCGGCATATACATCACATAGGAAGCACCAAGACTGCTACATATACTGTACAGTACATCACAGGAGTCATAGGGCTGAGGCATAGTCATCACAGGAGACATGGGGCTTGGGCATACACATCACAGGAGACATGGCGCTGAGGCATATACATCACAGGAGACATGGCGCTGGGGCATAGACATCACAATAGTCATGGGGCTGGGCCATAGACATCACAAAAGACATGGGGCTGCAGCATAGAGATCATAGGTGACAAAGGGCTGCGGCATGGACATCACGGAAGACATGGGGCTGCGGCATATACATCACAGGAGACATTTTGGAGTTACGGTATAGGCATCACTGGAAACATGACGCTGCTGTATGTACATCACATCAGACATGAGAATGAAGAATATACATCACAGGAGACATTTTGGGGCTATGGTATAGTTATCACAGCAGACATGGGGCTGTGGTATATACATCACAGGAGACATGTGACTGTGGCATAAATGTAAGGGAATGGAAAATGTTATTGTTTTATCTTTTACCTTTTCCTCGTATTTTACTGGTACTGCTACACGCTCATGTGTATTACCATTTTGTGTGTCACATAGGTACTGCTACACTATTCTGTGTATTACCTTAAGGGATAAGAATGTAATGTATATTCATGTGCTGTTGTGTATAAAGTTAAGGAAAGTGTAGTTTATAGGATTGGCCACTAGATGGAGCATTTTAGTGCTCACAGTTCTTAGTTAGTGTATAGTGTTAGTATATGGTTAATAGTAGGAGGGGCTGCTGTGTGGTAAGCTAGTGTAGGTGTTAGATTTAGTCAGAGGGACTCCCTAACCGTCCACAAGGGCTATAAGCCCAGGATGCCGCAGTAGCCACGTAACTTGAAGTGACGTGCAGTGAAGCAGTCCACAGTTCCAGAATAGTTCAGCAACGGGCCAGTGCAGTTTGGAGAGCCAGGATATTGCAACTCATTGTTTGGGCAGAAACCCTTAGAACCAGGGCAAAACGACCAAGGGACCCCACAAATACAGTGAGAATGGACAGTAAAGACGTGGTGCAAGTGCAGGAGGCAGAACAGAAGAGCAGTACTCTCTTTCAATGGCTTTTTACTCTGGGAGTTAATGATCTTGTGTCTGGGGCGAAACAGACCGAGAGATGCATATCTGTAGCAGAGCTGTACAGAGAGAATGCTGAGGAGCCGTCAGAATGGGTCCGACCCGGGTCCGAGTTTTGTGATCACGAGAGTAACGCAGGGAAAGAAAAGGAACACTGTCTTGTGAAGCCCGTTGTAAAAGATGTGAAGCTTTTGGATGTGCTGTGTAATGAATCTAGGAAAAATGTTCTTGTTGAAGTTGAAATGGACTGTGTCTCAGTTTGTGCTAACCCACTTAGAGAGAATCTCCTACAGCATAAATAAGAACCAGAAGGAGCTGGACCTGAAGACACAGTTATGCTGACTAATGGTGAATATGTTTTTGTGAGGGGAGGCCAGGACACAGAAGCCCAGGTGTCCAGGTGTCCTTGGCCATGACTACGATCCTGGCCGACTCTTACAAATACATCACATAGGAGACACCAAAACTGTTATATATAAAGTACATCACAGGAGACATGGGGCTGAGGCATATATATCACAGGAAACATGGGGCCGGGGCATAAACACCACAAGAGACATGTGGCTGCGGCATAGGCATCACAGGAGACATGGGGATGCAGTATATACATCACAGCAGACATGGGAATGCGCAATAAACATCACAGGAGGCATTTTGGGGATACGGTATAGACATCACAGGAGACATGGGGCTGCGGTATATACATCACAGGAGACATGTGACTGTGGCATATACATCACATAGGAGACACCAAGACTGCTATAAATAAAGAACATCACAGGATACATAGGGCTGATGCATAGACATCAAAAGAGACATGGAGCTGCGGTATAGATATCACAGGACACATGGGACAGCAGCATATTAATCTCAGGAGACATAGGGCTATGGCATAGGCATCACAGGAGACATGGGGATGCAGTATATACATCACAGCAGACATGGGAATGCAGACTATACATCGCAGGATAGAAAAATCTAACCCTAGCACACTCCAAAAAGGTGAGAACAGAACGGTTGCTTTTAAAGTTTCTTTATGTGTTTTGTGCAAAAGAAAAATGGGTTCCAAACAACGTTTCAGCTCAGACACGAGCCTTCATCAGGAAGACAATATGTTTATGTGCAAGAACAAAAAAAAGGCATATATTACGATCTTCCATATGGCAATCTGAAAGCCTGGTACCTACAGAGGATATAACTACCATAAGGTGGATCAAATTCTGTGCTCTTTCATCTGCTCAATTTCAACACCACTTCTTATAATCTATGTCCATTTTTTCCTTTCTCATCCTTTTAATTCTCCTGTTTACCCACTTAATCACTATAACACCATCGTACTTTAATAAACGGTTTCAGCACGCGCAGCAAATAGCGTTATTTAGTAATATCATTTGTAGAATACATGGCCTACCTGAAACATGTGCCATGTTTTATTGTATTTAATCGTTTGATCTTGATCGTAACTTATCGTATATACTCGTGTATAAGCCGAGATTTTCAGCCCATTTTTTAGGGCTGAAAGTCCCCCTCTCGGCTTATACGCGGGTCATATACGGGGGTCAGCGGGGGAGGGGGAGCGGGGGTGTTGGATCACACTCACCCCTCCGCCGGAGCGGTCACTGCAGCCCCCCTGCTTCTCCCACGATCTCCGGCTCCTTCCTGCAGCGGTCACAAGGTACCGCTCATTCCAGTCATGAATATGCACATATTCATGACTTTAATAAGCGGTACCACGTGACTGCTGTAGGACTGAAGCACTGCGGAGAGCGCCGGGAGAAGAGGAGAGGCTGCAGAGACGCACCGGCGGAGGGGTGAGTATAGCGATATTTACCTGTCCTCTCTCCACCGCTGCGCACTGCTCCCTCGTCTGACTCCTCTGGCTGTGAATGTTCAGGCAGAGGGTGCGATGACGTCGTTAGTGCACGCCGCGCCCCCTGCCTGATCATTCACGCCGAGGACCCGGAAGAGGGAGCAGTGTGCAGCGGTGTAGAGAGGACAGGTAAATATCTCAGGTGCTGGGGTCCTGAGCGAGCGGTGACACCGGCACCTGTCCCCCATGGCGCCGGTGTCCCCGCCTGCTCAGGACACCGACACCTGGCCCCCAGGGACAAGAGGTGAGTATGTAATTTTTTTTTGCAGCAGCAGCGCGGCAGCATAAGGGACGTATAATAGGGGGCATAATCTGTGGATCATACGGGGGCATAATCTGTGCAGCATATGGGGGCATAATCTGGAGCATATGGGGACATAATCTGGAGCATATGGGGCATAATCTGGAGCATATGGGGGCATAATCTGTGGAACATATGGGGGCATAATCTGTGGAGCATATGGGGGCATAATCTCTGGAGCACATTGGGCATAATCTGGAGCATATGGGGGCATAATCTGTGCATCATATGGGGGCATAATCTGTGGAGCATATGGGGGCATAATCTCTGGAGCATATTGGGCATAATCTGGAGCATATGGGGGCATAATCGGTGCAGCATATGGTGGCATAATCTGTGGTGCATATGGGGGCATAATCTCTGGAGCATATTGGGCATAATCTGGAGCATATGGGGGCATAATCTGTGCATCTTATGAGGGCATAATCTGTGCATCTTATGGGGGCATAATCTGTGCAGCATATGGGGGCATAATCTGTGGAGCATATGGGGCATAATCTGTGGTGCATATGGGGGCATAATCTGCAGAACATATGGGGGCATAATCGGTGCAGTATATGGGGGCATAATCTGTGTAGTTTATGGGGGCCTAATCTGTGGAGCATCATATGGGGGCATAATCATTTTTCACCCTAGGCTTATACGCGAGTCAATAAGTTTTCCCATTTTTTTGTGGCAAAATTAGGGGGGTCGGCTTATACACTGGTCGGCTTATACATGAGTATATACGGTATGTCTTTTTTTTATATTGCACATAAACAGATTGCCTTCCTGATGAAGGTTCGTGTCTGAGCTGAAACTTTGTTTGGAAACCATTTTTCTTTTGCACAAAATAAATAAAAAAACTTTAAAAGCAACCGTTCTGTTCTCACCTTTTTGGAGTGTGCCAGGGTTAGATTTTTCTATATTGTCTCAACGCTTTACCCCTGAGCAGCTAAGAGTGGTCGAGCTAGATCCTATCCACTTTTTATACAGCACAGGAGACATTTTGGGGCTACGGTATAGACATCACAGGAGACATGGGGTTGCATCATATACATCACAAGAGACATGAAGTGTATACATCACAGGAGACATTTAGCTGGGGCATAGACATCACAAGAGACATAGGGTTGATGCATGGACATCAAAGGAGATATGGGACTGCGGCATATACATTACAGGAGACATTGGGCTGCAGCATATACATCACAGGAGACATGGGGCTGCAGCATATACATCACAGGAGACTTGGGGCTGCAGCATGTACATCACAGGACACATGGGGCTGCAGCATATACATCACAGGAAACATGGGGCTGTGGCATATACATCACAGGAGACATTTTGTGGCTATGGTATAGATAGTATAATGGCAGAGTCATAAGAAATTAAAGTTCCAGCAGCTGTCAAAATGCAGCTGCCGTCCCGAGCATTGTGGTCCCCAGGAATCTTCCGGAAGACAGAAGAAAAGGTCATTGTGGGCCGTAAATGGCCTGCAGACCTGAGGTTCCCCACCCAAGTTATACCAGGATTTACATTACTGTAAGGGGCCAAGGATGAAGGGCATTATACAGGATGGGGCTCATATGTTTCTAAAAAGGGCACATGATGGGGGACATTAAACCAAGAAGGGTCCCAAGATGTAGGACATTATACCAGGAAAGTGAGACCTTGTACCGAATTTGTCCCAGGTTGGAGTATATTATACCAGGAAATAGAGACATTTTACCAGGATGGAGGACATTATGCCAGGAAAGGAAGACATTATACCAGGAAGTGGTCCAGGATGGAGACATTATGCAAGTATGGGGTGACATAATTACGGGAAGGGGCTCAGGATAGAGGGCATTGCACCATGAAAAGGTCCAGGATGGAGAACATTATACCTGGAAGGAGCCCAGAATGGGGGACATTATGACAGGAAGAGGCTAGAATGGGGGACATTATTGCAGGGGACACCATTATATGAGAGGGCAACCACTCTTGTCTACACAGGATCTGGAATGCTACAAGGATCAATACATTTGACTAACATACAGGTTGGAGGCCCAGAGACAAATTTTACACCTGGCCCATTGGACTCTAGTTATTCCACTGTTTGGGGCTATTTTTCAGCAATTTAAGCTGAAGCTTTAAGCAAGGGTGAGGGAATTATGAACAGTTCTAAAATATCAGTCAATTTCTCGACAAAACCTTTAGACTTCTGCTATACAGCGGAAGATGAATTGTACCTTTCAGTATGACAACAAACCAAAACATACCTCCAAATCAACAAAATAATGGCTTTTCCAGAAAAAAAGTTTTGGAATGGCCTAGCCAGAGCCCAGACCTGAATTCAGTTGAAAACCTGTGGGTTGACCTGAAGAGGTCTGTACATAGGAGATGCCATCACAATCTGACAGATTTGGAGCACTACTGCAAAGTGGCAGGTTATGGGTAATATTAAAGGTGGAAAAGTTCTGAAATGATTTTCCTTGGTATGATTTTTTACATTAAAAACCTAGCATTTTAACAGGCGTGTGTAGACTTTTAAAATAAAATAGTAGATAGATAGGTAGATACAGTTGTGCTCAAAAGTTTATAAACTCCAGCAGAATTTTTGCTTTCTTGGTCTTTTTTCAGAGAATATGAATGATAACACCAAAACTTTTTCTCCGCTCATGGTTAGTGGTTGGGTAAAGCCAAACTACTGTGTTTTCTCTTTTTAAATCATAATGACAACCCAAAACATCCAAATGACCATAATCAAAAGTTTACATACCCTGGTGATTTTGGCCTGATAACTAGTGTTGAGCGATACTGCTCGATATCTAAAAATATCGGATCGGAATGGTATCGCCGATATCACTAAATATCGCCGATATCCGATTCCGATACCGGAAGTCCCATGTAAGTCTATGGGAACAAAATATCGCAACTAAAAAAAACCTTTATTTCCTTGTAAACACTAAATATACACACATAGAATACATATATATATATATATATATATATATATATACATGTCATTGTGACATATATATATACATATATGTATAGTTTATACACTTCTACATAGTAAAATATCCTCTGATTCAATTGCCGGGTAAAGCCGGCTTCTGTGAAAAGACAGAAGCACCCGACATGAAATGACACTTGGTGTACATAGGGTTAACCATGTCTTTTCATGTCGTTTGTAATCTGATTTGCACAAACAATTACATCAGTCTATGTGTGCAAAATTTCACACCTGTAGGGGTTAATTAAAGGTGTAAATTCGTTGTAAAAAAACCGGACTTTTTTGCTACGAATTTACACCTTTAATTAACCCCTACAGGTGTGAAATTTTGCACACATAGACTGATGTAATTGTTTGTGCAAATCAGATAGCAAAGGACATGAAAAGACATGGTTAACCCTATGTACACCAAGTGTCATTTCATGTCGGGTTCTGCATTTTCACAAAAGCCGTCAATTGAATTAGCGGCTATTATACTATGTAGAAGTGTATGAACTATAACTATAAATATATATATATATGTGTCACAAATTCAATGACATGTATATATATATATATATATATATATATATATATATATATATATATGAGGTGTAAAATTGTTTAAAAAAAATGCGTGGGCTCCCGCCCTATTTTCGCAACCAGACAGACAAAGCCAGCGAATGGGGGCAGATAATAATAGCCCAGAAAGGGACCATTATTTTTGGCCCCCCCTGGCTACTAACATCTGCCCCCAGACACCCCAGAAAAGACAAATCTATAATTAGATTCGCCCTTTCTGGCACTTTGCCCGTCTATTCCCATTGCCCTGTAGCGGTGGCGAATGGGTTAATATGGGGTTAAAGCCACATTGCAATTGAAAGGTGACCTTAAGCCAGGTTAATAATTGAGAGCTGTCAATTAGACAACTATCAATTATTAATCCTATTGCATGAAATAAAAATAAAACACACACACTTTAATTAAAAATCATTTTAATGAAATAAAGACACATGTTTTTTACCATCTTTTATTTGACTGCAAAAACCATTTCCTGTAATAAAAATAAAATAAAAAAGCAAAATTATTCTTACCTATCCCATGCACAGTCAGGTCCCATGGTGTAATCCTTCAGAAAGGGTTAATGTTTACTGCAGGGACCGCAGCTAATGCTGCAGCCTCACAGTAAACCCCCAAATGAATGAGTTCCTCTCCTGGCTGACAGGGAGGAAGTGGAAAGCTTAATTGATTGCTTTCCACTTTCACTTCAGGTCATCCAGGGACACAATCAGTGACGTCAGAGGGAACTGATTAACAAAAATAGGGGATCCCCTCGAAAAAAATTGGCGTGGGGTCCCCCCTATTTTTGTTAACCAGCCAGATGAAGCAGACCGCTGAGGCCTGGATTTTCAGGCTGTTAAGGAGCCAAGATCCATGGACCTTGCCAGCCTGATAATACCAGGCCACAGCAGTCTGCATATCTTGGCTGATTAACAAAAATAGGGGATCCCCTCGAAAAAAATTGGCGTGGGGTCCCCCCTATTTTTGTTAACCAGCCAGATGAAGCAGACCGCTGAGGCCTGGATTTTCAGGCTGTTAAGGAGCCAAGATCCATGGACCTTGCCAGCCTGATAATACCAGGCCACAGCAGTCTGCATATCTTGGCTGATTAACAAAAATAGGGGATCCCCTCGAAAAAAATTGGCGTGGGGTCCCCCCTATTTTTGTTAACCAGCCAGATGAAGCAGACCGCTGAGGCCTGGTTTTTCAGGCTGGTAAGGATCCAATATCCATGGACCTTGCAAGCCTGATAATACCAGGCCACAGCAGTCTGCTTAGCTTGGCTGGTTAACAAAAATAGGGGATCCCCTCGAAAAAAAAACAGCGTAGGGGTCCCCCTATTTTTGTTAACCAGCCAAGTAAAATGCAGACTGCTGCGGCCTGGTATTAAAAGACTGTCAAGGCCCATGGATTTTGGCCCTCAACAGCCTGATAATACCAGGCTACAGCAGCCCCACATTTGGCGCATCAAAAGATGTGCCAATTGTGGCACTTTACCCGGCTCTTCCCACTGCCCTGTAGCGGTGGCAAGTGGGGTAATAAGGGGTTAATGTCACCGTTGATTGCACGGTGACAATAAGCCCGGTTAATAATGGAGAGGTGTCAATAAGACACCGATCCATTATTAATCCCAAAGTTATTAAATGTATAACAAAAAGACAATGCAAGAAAAAAGTATTTTAATGAAATAAAAGAGACAACACAGTTTTCATTTCTTTTATTATACTCTCATTCCTGTGACGCCATCGATCTCCTGTAAAAAAGAAAAAAAACAAACCAACAGTATACCACCTGTCCGACGCAGTCCATAGTAACGAGTGTCCCACGACGATCCAGCTCTGCTACATCGCAATGACAGGCAGAGCCTGCCATCGCGACGCAGCACAGCTGATTACCTGCTTCCCCGGCGGTGACGTCATCGGACTGACTGCTTTACGGCCGGGATTACCCAGCAGTCACTGCAGTTATCGCGAGAAACTGCATGTGACCGCCGGGGAAAGATGATGGCGGCCATGAAGCATTCCAGCCCGTGACCGCCGGAGATCTTCTGCCAGGTAAGTGCCGCTGACTCCTGACAGACCCGACCGACGGACACTCACAGTGACAGTGACAAATCCGATTCCGGTATCCGATATGACGAAAATATCGGTACTCGGAATCGAAAGCCCGATACAGCTAATATCGGCCGATACCCGATATTTGCAGTATCGTATCGCTCAACACTACTGATAACATGCACAGAAGTTTACAAAAATGGGTTTGAATGGCTTCTAAAAGTAACATCTTCACCTGTGACCTGTTTGCTTGTAATCAGTAGTGTGTGCATAAAAGCTAAGTGAGTTTCTGGGATCCAGACAGACTCTTGCATCTTTAATCTAGCCACTGACATGTCTGGATTGTGAGTCATGGGGAAAGCAAAAGAATTGTCATCGGATCTACAGGAAAAGGTAGTTGAACTGTTTAAAACAGGAAAGGGATGAAAAAAGATATCCAAGGAATTGATAATGCCAGTCAGCAGCATTCAAACTGTGATTAACAAATCAGGGGCTCTGTATTAAACAAAACCACTGTCATCCACAACTGCCAAGAAAATTGTTCGGGATGCAAAGAAAAACCCACAAGTAACATCAGCTGGAATACTGGACTCTGAAAACTAGCGGTGTGGCTTTTTCACAATGCACAATAAGGAGGCACTTGAAGAAAAATGGTCTGCATGGTCGAATCACCAGAAAAAGCCAATATTGCGCAAATGCCACAAAGTATTGCGCCTACAATATGCA
The DNA here is from genome assembly GCA_033576555.1 of Oophaga sylvatica. Lineage (NCBI taxonomy): Eukaryota > Metazoa > Chordata > Amphibia > Anura > Dendrobatidae > Oophaga > Oophaga sylvatica. The sequence continues at coordinate 18,124 of JARQOD010009511.1, forward strand.
AAACAGCACAGAGACAAGCCTCAAAACTTCTGGAACAAGGTAATTTGGAGTGATGAGACCAAAATTTAAATTTTTGTCCTCAACTATAAACGTTACATTTGGAGAGAGGTCAACAAGGCCTATGATGAAAGGAACACCATTCCTACTGTAAAGCACGGAGGTGGATCGCTAATGTTTTGGGATGTGTGAGCTGCAAAGACACAGGAAATTTGGTCAACGGTGAAGGAAAGATGAATGCAGCACATTATCAGCAAATACTGGAGGCAAATTTGCAATCATCAGCCTGGAAGCTGCGCATGGGACGTACTTGGACATTCAAACATGACAACGATCCAAAACACAAGGCCAAAAGACCTGTCATTGGCTACAGCAGAACAAAGTGAAGGTTCTGTAGTGGCCATCTCAGTCTCCTGACCTCAATATCATTGAGCCACTCTGGGGAGAGCTCAAGCACACAGTTCATGCTAGACTACCCAGGATTTTACAGGACCTGGAGGCTTTTTGCCATGGAGAGTGGGCATCTTTACCATCTGAGAAAATAAAGAACCTCATCCACAACTACCACAAAAGACTTCAAGCTGTCATTGATGTTAGAGGGGGCAATGTACATTATTAAGAAATGGGGTATGTGAACTTTTGATCAGGGTCATTTGGATGTTTTGTGTTGTCATTATGATTTAAAAAGAGAAAACACAGTAGTTTGGCTGCACCTGACCACTAACCATGAGTGGAGAAAAAGTTTTGGTGTTATCATTCATATTCTCTGAAAAAAGGCCAAGAATGCAAAAGTTTTGCCGAGGTATGTAAACTTTTGAGCACAACTGTAGATAGATAGATAACGAGCAGCTATTGTAACTGGAGTAGCTGCAACACATTCACCACTGCAACAGGGTAATACTGTGGCTTACTCTGGCAGAAGGAAAACCCTTTTTATTAGAGGATCTTCACTATGGTACATTGATAGGAACCCTGAGCAGCGGAATCATTATTTGATGTGAACCAGCACATTTAATTACAGTCCATCTATAATTTTCTTATGTTGGGTCTATTCTATGTACTCAGTGCTACTTTCAGAGATAAAGCTGAGCTTTGCTGCACTTAGGGCAAAAATTCAGTTTGACACTACCTCTCTCCCCAGTCTCAGAAGCTCAAGCTTAGACCAGATATTAAATTTATCCCCCTCCCTCCCAAAGTGGCTGCTTGCCAATATGTTTTTTGATTCACCCTTCTGGTCTCACCATCACTCCAATTACTGCGTCGCTCCCTTCCAACAATTTGGTTTCCTTCACCCAACACACAGATCTCTCAGTTTGCCCAATTGGTTCAGCTCTAGAAGCTGTCAGTTATCAGCGGACACAACTGCAGTAAACAGTTGAACTAGAAATTGCAAGGTCCCATTGCAAATTTGTTTAAAACATTAACATTTAGCATCTGAAATCTAGCAACATAATTTGCATGTGCAACATGTGTAATTTGGTGTAGATTCACTGCGTAATTTACCCCCTGCTGGAAAGGTTAGAAATCAGCAGTGAAAGACAAATTGCCATGGTTTAGATTTTGAAGTCTGCATAGCATGTAAATATTGATAGAGAAAAATAATGCAGCATTTGAATAAGATCTGTAAAATCTCATCCACATGCATAGTACTATAATTTGCTGTGGATTTTATCTGTGCAAATCTGCTGGTGAAATCTACAGTAAATCTTATACGGACTTAAGGGTATGCCACACTAAACAATATCGCTAACGGGATCGCTAAAAAACGTCACTATTTAGCGATCCCGTTAGCGATGTTGTTCAGTGCGGCAGCTTCCAGCGACGAGCTTCCTGCTGTGATCTCGCTCGTCGCTGGAATCGTTCCGGACCCTATTTTCTCGTCGGCGCTCCCGCTGGGTAAGTATCTAATCGCTGTGTGGCACCTTTTCTTAGCGATTTAGCGGTACTTTTGTACCGCTAAAGTCGTTAAGAAGATCGCTAACGGCGATAGCGTCGTTAACTATATCGCTAAATGCGGTAGCATTTAGCGATATAGAAACAATCCCGCTAGCGATCGCATTAGTATGCGTCGTTATTGTGATCGCTAGCGGGATTGTTTAGTGTGGCAGTACCTTTACACTTACATTGTTTGAATCAACAGATGAACTGAGCTTTTTTAAGTTCAGTTTTCCTTCTACTTTAGTAAGATATTTTATAAATCAGTAGATCCCACAGAATCCTTAAATAACCATTGAATGTTAGGCAGCACACACAGTATATAGTTGGGAAGTCTCCTATACAGTATATATGATTGCCTGACATACACATATTGTGAGTTGTGACTAGAGATGAGCAAACTTGATCGAAAAACGTTCGCCAAGCTCAAATTCGGCACAAACGTTGCACATTCGGATTAGAGTTCAGATTACCAAGATTTTTTCCTAAAAATTTGCAAAAGTTTGGCCAAAGTTCGGGAAACGGCAAAGTTCACTAAGGGTTCTTTCAGATGTCAGCGTTAAGTGCAAAACTTCACACACAAGTGCACACTGATGACACATGGATGACATCCCTGTATCAACAGTGTGACATGTATCGGTGCCTGGAATCAGTGGCATTGTTTGTGTGTCGACCCGCCACCACAATTGTGGGTTACCAGGGCAATGGGGTACTCGGAACCGATCCCATGGGAGTCTATGGGGTTTGTCACTGGTAGCGGTGGCTCGGTCCGTGGCCCTGGCGGTCTGGCGATAGGGGATATTTACAGGGGATTAGAAACAGTTCGTGACGCCACCTGTAGTTTTCTGATCACTAAGACCAGCGCTGCTGTAGATCTCTGAGGGGATGTTATGGCAGCTAGATGATGGGTCCCCCACAGGTGGGACTGGTCCCTCAAAGTCTATGGTTATAATGATGTAGGGTGCAGATAAATGAATCAGTCTCACACCATCCAGCGTCTTTCCATACCTTTTACTTGTCAGATGTTTAGGCAGGTCCCGGGGAGCTGGTCGGGGTGGAGAATGCACGTCCAGGTAACAGCTGAGCAGGTTAGAGGCCTCCTTAACTTCCAAATTGTAGATGAGTCCAACTTGCATAAAGCGTAGTTAACTCCGATTACTCCAGCTTACTCTATAGCTGCACTGCCCGGCCGACTTTGTGACGGAGCCTTCTAAATGGTGAAACTAAGTCCTTACTTTTGTCAAGCGCTTAACTCAAAGTCCTTGTTCCCCTGACTCCGGTTACGTACCGACACTAAGGGCTTGCTCCTGCGACTTATAGTCCAGCGAGACTCTGGTTTTCTCGTTACTATGCCTGAAACAATAGCAACTCCTCGGTCCCCAGTGACCGGATAATTAGTGCAGGTAATCCAAACCTAGGGCACTACTCTGTCTTCTCCACTGCGCCCATCGCCCTGCTTCTGCTCTCAACGTAGGCACTGCAGCGTGGATGTAGTAAGTCAGTTTTTCCTTGAGCTCAACGAGCAGCTCTTAGTATCCTCCAAGGCCAGACTAGTTAAGAGGTAGCTCTGACTAGGCTAGGATGAACTGCCTCACCCGTACTAGCCTCCACTCCTTTGTCAGATGAGCTACTCTGGCATTCAGCTCACACAGAGCTCTAACAGAAACTCAACTCTCTGCACTGTCCTGAGACAGGAACTCTCCCTTACGCAGGCTGCGTGACACTACTTTATACCCCTGGTGGGTGTGTCTAAAGTGTGAATGAATGATGTAAAGCTTTAACTGTTACCTTTCTGTGCAGACTCCAGGATTTTATGTGTGCCTTACAAAGCTGGGCTACACATCCCCCCTTGGTAAAACACAGCACTCCCGGCTGTAAAATATAAAAAAGAAAGACATTTTGTTTTGCATTTAAACAATAACATGAAACTCATCCCATCCGGGAGGTACGAAATCTTGAACGTTACATTATGTACAATGGACATTAAAACATTATCAAAATTATCAAAACTTTCAATAAATATACACAGTATTCTTGTGGAGGACCCGCACCAAACCTCCCACGTGGGTCCTGGGTGGGCTGCAGGACTTCTGACTGCAGACCTCACTCAGTGCCACACCATACGGGTTTTCTGTTCAGAGGTAAGTCAAGGCTTCGTGTGAAACCAAGATAAGGCACCGTAGTGCAACTATTTACAGGATACAGTTTTTGGCTGGATCAGTCCTCAGCCACGCAGTCCATTATAAGACTTTATCAAGTAATTTCACATTACAATAACAATACTTTAAATTCCTTCAAGTGCAATAAACTTCTTTATACAACTTTATACAATTGGTCATAAATAATAAACCTTTTCTGAGTCATAATAAACTAGTTTGTTAGGTCTACTGTTGATAACGAATAGGTAGCTTCCCTTTCGTTGTACGTTCTGATCTACGTGGAGTGGCATCAGGTATAATGGCCTCTGATCTATCTGTTCTGCGTAACGGCAAACTACAATACTGTCTCAATCTTTCTATGGATCTGGCAAGCGTACTGAGGGCTGGGCGGTGTGAGTCAGCTTCACCAGGGGATCCCATAGCATGGGGCACTGCTTCTGGTGACTCTACTTCTTGAGGTTCTGCAGGCTGGGGTTCTGCTGGAATAGGTACCTCTAGAACTGGCTCTATTGGCACAATGGGCATGACTGGAGGTGGAGTTTCCTCTTGTGGCTGATAAAACTGCAACACAGGAATGATTACCGCATCTCCCAGTCTGGGCCAATCCGCAGGTAAATCTCCCAGATCCGTGTGTATAACCGCTTCAACACTCTCTTCTTGATTCACAATAGGGTTATCTTCCCGAAGCTTCAAATGGTCTGGACACAACTTTAAATGATCTCTCGACACAGTGGCAGTCGTTTTTCCTCCATCCTTGCTGATGATACAGACTTTTCTGTTATCAAATTTGGAATCTTGTACGACATATGGTTCTTGTTCCCACTGGTTGTCCAACTTGTGTAGCTTCCTTTTCCTTTTTAACACAATTTCTCCAGGCGTGAAAGGCTTAGCGGGAGCATTCTTGTTGTAAACATTTTCCTGCTTTTCCCGTGCTTTATTAAGACTTTCTTCTACGCAGGCTTGCACTCTTCTGTATTGCTCTTGCCGATTTGTGTCCCAATTTTCAACAGTGTCATCTGCCTCTGGTTCCACCACACCAAGTTCCAAATCCATGGGCAGTCTTCCAGGCCTTGCCCTCATAAGGTAAGCTGGAGTGCAGTTGGTAGAACTCACTGGTATGTGGTTGTACAAGTCAACTAGGTCAGGTAACAATTCTGGCCACCGATTTCTTTCTTCCAGTGGTATGGATTTTAGCAAGTCAACGACAATGTGGTTCATTTTCTCGCAAAGGCCGTTGGTTTGGGGGTGGTATGGCGTCGTTCTAATTTTCTTACACCCATACAAGTGACAAAATGCCTTAAACAGATCCGCTTCAAAAGCAGGGCCTTGGTCAGTCAATACCTGCTCTGGATACCCATGTGGTCTGCAGAAGCTTGCTTGGAAGGTCCTTGCTGCCGTCACTGCTGTCTGATCCTTGACGGGGATGACCACCAAAAATCTCGAATAATGATCCACCATGGTCAGGGCGTATGAGTACCCAGACCTGCTTGGCGACAGTTTGACGTGGTCCAAGGCCACGACCTCTAAGGGACGAGTCGTCCGGATAGGCTGCAGGGGTGCCTTCTGACTACCGTAGTCCTTTCGTCTGAGACCACAGGGTCCACAGTTCCGACACCACTTCTCGATGGAGCTGCGCATTCCTACCCAGTAGAACCGGCACCTCAGCAGGGTCTCCAGCTTTTTCCAGCCAAAGTGTCCCGCTTGATCGTGGTAGGCTTCTAACACCATTTGGACGTCTGCCTTGGGGACCACTATCTGCCACACCATCTCATGGGTCCTGGGGTTGACGTATCTCCTGCACAACTTCTCACGGTATAGGAACAACCGGCTTCTCTCATTCCACAGGAGCTTTGCTGACATAGGTGCATCTTTTTCCAAGGAGGAACCTTCCTGTCTTAACAACTCCTTGATACGGCTGACCACTGGATCGCTGTCCTGAGTCTCTTTCCAGCTGTGATGGGGTAAGGGATTTAACGTTGCACCAGACTGCTTTCTGTAGACACGCTGTTCATGGATTATCCCATTTCGATGGAACGCAGGTAGCTCAATTTCTTCCAGGTCGTCCGATTCTTCTTCCGTGTCAGATTCATGCGGCATTCGGACAATGCGTCGGCGTTAGCATTCTTACGGCCTGCCCGGTACTTGATGGTAAACTGATAATTTGACAACCGAGCCATCCAACGCTGCTCCATGGCTCCCAGCTTGGCTGTTTCCAGGTGCGTTAACGGGTTGTTGTCTGTGTACGCCGTGAACTTGTTGGAGGCAAGGTAGTGCTTAAATCTTTCAGTAATGGCCCAGACCAGCGCCAGAAACTCCAGCTTGAAGCTGCTATAATTTTCCGGATTCCTCTCAGTTGGCCTGAGTTTTCTGCTGGCATATGCGATGACTTTTTCTTGGCCCTTCTGCTTCTGACTGAGAACTGCTCCCAAACCTTCATTACTGGCATCGGTGTACAGCAGGAACGGTTGGCTGTAATCAGGATAGGCCAAGATTTCATCACCTGTAAGGATCTCTTTCATCTTTTGGAATGCTTCAGCCTGTTCCTTACCCCAATTAAAGGGAGGGTTTCTGCTCTTTAGGGATTGTCCTACTAGGAGGTCCTGTAGAGGCGCTGCCTTCTTCGTGTAATCTTTCACGAACCTCCTGTAGTAACCCGTTAGTCCCAGGAACTGTCGCACTTCCTTGAGGTTCTTCGGCTCTGGCCATTTCTGGATGGCGGTGACTTTCTCTGGGTCCGGCGCTACTCCCTCTGAACTGACGATGTGCCCCAAGTATTGTAACTTCTGTTTGAGTAGATGGCATTTTGAGGGTTTCAACTTCATCCCGTACCTGGACAGGGACTCGAATACTTCTGCCAGGTGCTTCAGATGGTCCTCATATGTCTTGGAATACACGATGACGTCGTCTAGGTATAGCAGCACGGTTTCAAAATTGAGATGTCCCAGGCAGTTCTCCATCACTCTCTGAAATGTTCCCGGGGCACTGCTGAGCCCAAACGGCATTCTGTCGAACTCACAGAGCCCCATTGGGGTGGTGAAAGCCGTTTTCTCACGATCCTCCTCAGCCACAGCTGTTGTGAATGGGTTTGAGATGAGTTCTGAGCAGAGCCTCCCTCTGGTGGTTACAAGCGGTACTAGTGAGGATTGTGAGGACTGGGAATCAGGTGTTACTGATTGGTCTTATTTAAGGGAATCATTTTCCCATCAGGGTTGCCGGTGATCAATTGTTCTGGTCTGAATCCTTCTTTCCAGTTTCCCTTGTAGCCTGCTGTGTCGTGTCTGCATCTCCTGCTATCAGATAAGACAATTTCTTATTTTGTGTTTTTGCTATATTTTTGCATTTGGTCCTGCACTTCTGTGGGGGCCTTCAGGGTCCCCTCTGGGGGCTTTTGCCCTCTCAGTTTAGTTCAGCCACTGTGTTTTGTACTTTTGCTTTTTCCAGTTTTTTCAGTGGCTGCTGTTTTTGTTACACCAGAGAACTAATTTAGGTGGTAGAGGTCGTGTGATCTCAGGTGATTTTGAAATTAGTAGAGTTGGTGTTTTTTCAGGGTTTTCTGGGATTGCAGTAAGTACCCTTCCTGTCCTTTTCTATTTAGATAGTTTGGGCCCCAGCGTTTGCTCATACTATTTTCTTTCTGTGTCAGTATTTCCTCTTGTCTAACCGCCATTACATGTTTGGGGGCTTTCTATTATCTTTTGGGGTTCTGCTACGGGGCAGATAGCTTTCCTATTTCTACCTTTAGGTGTAGTTAGTTTCTCAGGCTGTGACGAGGCGTCTAGGACCAACGTAGGAACGCTCCACGGCTGCCTCTAGTTGTGGTGGTTAGTCAGGGTACTGCAATCTCATAGATTCCAACTGCTCTGGTGTATTTCCTTTTTTGCCTGCACTCCTCAGCTACCGTAACATAACAGTATCACCGGCCATAAAAATTGTATGGTACTCACAGAAGGGAAAAAATATTTTGAAGGAAGAAAAGTTGTCAGAGATATTTTTCTGTTTGTTGCATATTTTTTTTTTTTTTTTTCCCTCTGTATCTCTGGGTGCTGGGGAGGATCTTTTCTCCCAATGGAGTTTGCACAGTTGTCTGGCCGTGTGGATCAGCTTGCCACTGAGGTTCAGAGTATTGCTGCATATCTTGCTAGGTTGCCTGTTGTGGAACCTAGGATTCCCATGCCAGATTTGTTTTTAGGGGATCGAGCTAAGTTTCAGAATTTCAAAAATAATTGTAAATTGTTTCTTGCCTTAAAATCTAAGTCCTCAGGAACGCAGCGCAGCAGGTTCAAATTATCATCTCTCTCCTGCGCGGCGATCCTCAGGATTGGGCTTTTTCCCTGATACCTGGGGATCCTGTTTTGAGTGATGTTGATGCATTTTTTCAGGCTTTGGGGTTATTGTACGATGAACCTAATGTCACTGATCAAGCTGAAAAAGCCTTGTTGGCATTAAATCAGGGGCTTGATGACGCTGAGTTATACTGTCAGAGATTCCGTAGGTGGGCAGTCCTGACCAAGTGGAATGACGACGCTTTGGCGGCCCTTTTCCGGAAGGGTCTGTCAGATAATGTAAAGGATGTTATGGTGGGATTCCCTGTCCCCTCTGGTCTCAATGATTCTATGTCATTGGCGATTCAAATTGACAGACGTTTGCGTGAGCGGAGAAGTATGCGTGGAGTGGTGTTGACTTGTGAGCCAGCTGCTGAGCCCATGCAGTGTGATGGAGTGGTGTCTGGGGCACAGCGTCATGAGTTTCGAAAGCGCAATGGGTTATGTTTCTACTGTGGTGATGCCTCTCATGCTATTTCAGTCTGCCCTAAGCGGGGAAGACATTTTGCACGCTCAGTTGTCTTGGGTAGTGTTCAGACTAAGTTTTTATTAACTGTCACTCTGATATGCTCTCTGTCCTCATTTTCTGCTCAGGCTTTCGTTGATTCTGGAGCAGCTATTAACCTGATGGATTATGATTTTGCTAAGCGTTGTGGGTTTTCCTTGATACCCCTACAGAAGTCTATTCCTTTACTGGGGATCGATTCTACCCCTTTGGCTGAGAATAAACCCCAGTTTTCTACTCAGGTGATAATGAGGGTTGAACCTGATCACCAGGAGTGCTGCAAATTTTTGGTTCTATATAATCTGCATGACATTATAGTGCTGGGTTTCCCTTGGTTACAGTCTCATAATCCTGTTTTGGATTGGAAATCTGTGTCTGTAACCAGTTGGGGCTGCCAATGTGTTAGTGCCAACACTCCTGTTTTTTCTGCCTCCCCCCAGGCTGAGGATGTTCCTGACTTTTTGTTTGATTTTTCTGATGTGTTTAGCGAAAGTAAATCTGCATCCTTGCCTCCCCATAGGAGCTATGACTGCGCTATTGAATTAGTGCCAGGTAGTAAATTCCCTAAAGGTCGCCTTTTTAACTTGTCTGTACCTGAACATGACGCTATGCGGTCTTATATCAAGGAATCATTGGAGAAGGGTCATATCAGACCATCCTCTTCACCCTTAGGTGCCGGTTTTTTCTTTGTGGCCAAAAAAGATGGTTCATTAAGGCCGTGTATTGATTATCGTCTCTTGAACAATATTACTGTGAAATATCAATACCCGTTACCCTTGATTTCTGACCTGTTTTCCAGGGTGAAAAACGCTACTTGGTTTACCAAGCTTGACCTCAGGGGGGCGTATAACCTTATTCGCATTAAGCACGGGGATGAATGGAAGACGGCATTTAACACCCCTGAAGGGCATTTTGAGTACCTTGTGATGCCCTTTGGGCTCACTAATGCTCCTTCCGTCTTCCAGTCCTTCATGAATGACATTTTCAGGGATTTTGTGGACAAGTTTCTGATTGTTTATTTGGATGATATCTTGATTTTTTCTAATGACTGGGACTCTCATGTGAAACATGCTCGAACTGTATTCCAGATTTTGAGAGAGAATGCTCTGTATGTGAAGGGATCAAAGTGTCTTTTTGGCGTACAGAAGATCTCATTTCTGGGATTCATTTTGTCCCCATCTGTTATTGAAATGGACCCGGTCAAGGTTCAGGCCATCTGTGATTGGGTCCAACCTACTTCATTAAAGGCTCTTCAGAGATTTTTGGGTTTTGCCAATTTTTATCGTAAATTTATTGGTAATTTCTCTGTTATTGTTAAACCATTAACTGATTTGACCAGAAAGGGTTCTGATGTGGTGAATTGGCCTCCTGAGGCAGTCTCTGCGTTTCAGGAACTTAAGCAGAGATTCACTTCTGCTCCTGTTCTACGGCAGCCTGATGTTTCTCTGCCATTTCAGGTGGAGGTTGATGCCTCTGAAATTGGGGCAGGTGCCGTTTTGTCCCAAAAAGATCCAGAGACCTCTAAAAGTAACCCTTGTGCCTTTTTCTCTCGAAAATTTTCTCCTACTGAACGTAATTATGACGTGGGTAATCGGGAGTTATTGGCCATGAAGTGGGCTTTTGAAGAGTGGAGACATTGGCTGGAGGGAGCCAAACATCAGGTGGTGGTCCTTACGGACTATAAGAATCTGGTCTATCTGGAATCTGCCAAGCGACTCAATCCTAGACAGGCCAGGTGGGCCTTGTTTTTCACACGTTTTAATTTTGTGGTTTCCTTTCTTCCTGGCACTAAGAATGTTAAGGCGGATGCCCTCTCGAGGAGTTTCCTTGCAGACTCTCCTGAGCTATCTGATCCCTCTGTTATTTTGAAGGAGGGTGTAGTTCTTTCCGCCATCTCGCCCAATTTGAGACTTGCTCTGGAGGGGTGTCAGGAGGATAGGCCCGAGCGCTGCCCTGTTGGAAAATTGTTTGTCCCGGACCAATGGAAAAAGAGTGTGATGTCTGAGATTCATTGTTCCGCATTGGCTGGGCATCCCGGAATTTTTGGTACCAGAGACTTGGTTAGTCGGTCCTTTTGGTGGCCTACCTTGTCTCGCGATGTCAGGGAATTTGTGCAGTCCTGCGGAACTTGCTCTCGCTCCAAGCCTTGCTCTCGCTCTAGTGGTTTGTTGATGCCATTGCCTGTGCCCAAGAGACCATGGACCCATATCTCTATGGATTTCATTTCCGATCTTCCTGTTTCTCAGAGAATGACCACCATCTGGGTAATTTGTGATAGGTTTTCCAAAATGATACATCTTGTGCCATTACCTAAGTTGCCTTCCTCCTCTGAATTGGTGCCGTTGTTCCTTCAGCACGTGGTTCGTTTACACGGCATTCCTGAGAACATTGTGTCTGACAGAGGAGTCCAGTTTGTTTCCAGATTTTGGAGGACTTTTTGTTCTAAACTGGGTGTTCAATTGTCTTTCTCCTCGGCATTTCATCCTCAGACCAATGGTCAAACTGAGAGAACAAACCAGACATTGGAGACTTATCTAAGATGCTTTGTGTCTGCTGATCAGGATGACTGGGTGTCTTTTTTGCCTTTGGCTGAGTTTGCTCTTAATAATAGGGCTAGCTCTGCCACTTTGATGTCTCCGTTTTTCTGTAATTCTGGGTTTCACCCTCGATTTTCTTCAGGACAGACGGAGGCTTCTGTCTGTCCAGGTGTTGACTCTGTTGTTGAGCGTATGCAGCAGATTTATGACCAGGTAGTGGAGAGGTTGTCCCTCTCTCAGGAGAAGGCCCAGCGGTTTGCTAACCGGCATAGGACTGATGGTCCTCGGTTTAAAGTGGGGGACTTGGTCTGGTTGTCCTCAAAGAATATTCCTATGAGAGTAGCATCTCCTAAATTTAAGCCTAGGTTCATTGGACCTTATAAGATCATGGAGATTATTAATCCTGTTTCTTTTCGTTTGCTTCTTCCAGGGACATTTAAGATCCATAACGTGTTCCACAAGTCCTTGTTGAAGAGGTTTGTTGAGCCAGTGGTTCCTGCTGCTGTGCCTCCTGACCCTGTTTTGGTTGAGGGCAATCTGGAGTATGTGGTTGAGAAAATATTGGATTCTCGTTTTTCTAGACGAAGACTCCAGTATTTGGTTAAATGGAGAGGTTATGGTCAGGAAGATAATTCTTGGGTGTTTGCTTCGGACATCCATGCTAGGAGACTTATCCGTGCGTATCATAGAACTCATCCTGACCGACCTGGTTGCTCAAATGAGGGTTCGGTGACCCCTCCTCAAGGGGGGGGTACTGTTGTGAATGGGTTTGAGATGAGTTCTGAGCAGAGCCTCCCTCTGGTGGTTACAAGCGGTACTAGTGAGGATTGTGAGGACTGGGAATCAGGTGTTACTGATTGGTCTTATTTAAGGGAATCATTTTCCCATCAGGGTTGCCGGTGATCAATTGTTCTGGTCTGAATCCTTCTTTCCAGTTTCCCTTGTAGCCTGCTGTGTCGTGTCTGCATCTCCTGCTATCAGATAAGACAATTTCTTATTTTGTGTTTTTGCTATATTTTTGCATTTGGTCCTGCACTTCTGTGGGGGCCTTCAGGGTCCCCTCCGGGGGCTTTTGCCCTCTCAGTTTAGTTCAGCCACTGTGTTTTGTACTTTTGCTTTTTCCAGTTTTTTCAGTGGCTGCTGTTTTTGTTACACCAGAGAACTAATTTAGGTGGTAGAGGTCGTGTGATCTCAGGTGATTTTGAAATTAGTAGAGTTGGTGTTTTTTTAGGGTTTTCTGGGATTGCAGTAAGTACCCTTCCTGTCCTTTTCTATTTAGATAGTTTGGGCCCCAGCGTTTGCTCATACTATTTTCTTTCTGTGTCAGTATTTCCTCTTGTCTAACCGCCATTACATGTTTGGGGGCTTTCTATTATCTTTGGGGTTCTGCTACGGGGCAGATAGCTTTCCTATTTCTACCTTTAGGTGTAGTTAGTTTCTCAGGCTGTGACGAGGCGTCTAGGACCAACGTAGGAACGCTCCACGGCTGCC
>JARQOD010009512.1:0-31069 GCA_033576555.1 Oophaga sylvatica
CCCCTCCCTCGGTACCAGCTGTTCAATTTTTGGATCAAATTTTAAAGCCACCCCCCGGGGGAAAAAGCCCCAAGGGGTGGAAACTTTTTGATTTAATATAATGGTTGGAAATTTTTTCCACTAAAGGTTTCCCTTTTTCCTCGAATTCCAAAGCTTCAAGGTTTTTTTGCTCATTGGGAGGAAAGCCTCACCTTATCAATTTTATGTGTAATTTTGGGGGTTTAATTTCCTGGAGAAAAATGCATCTTAATGGTAAAAATTCTATGGGGGAAAAGGGGAAAAGTTAGCCCTCTTTCCAAATATCAACTGTATGGAGATAGAACACCCCTGACAGATTAACCCCTTTAAAATGATTTTGGGTCCTTTTGTCGTTTACTTTTATTAAACATCTCTGGAAAAGTTTTCTTCTCTGTCTTTCCTCAAATTGAATCCCTACGCTCCTCAACCTCATTGTGGACCGACTCCAATCCTGAAACACTTGGTGAAAAAGACATTTCCCTTTTGATTTCTTTTTTTGTCCTTTATTTTTTTTTTCCCCAATTAAAGCCTGATCAAATATAGTCGTTTTTATCAGAAAATTTTTTCTTCAATTTAAATTGGGGCTAACCTCACTTCCCATTTAATTGTATCTTTACCTTCCTTCACCATTTTTAAAAGGGGGATTTTTTGGAACCCCCTTATGCAGTTTTGTATATCGCTAATTCTTTGCCAAAATTCATCTTAAAGGGTTTTTTAACAATTAACTTTTGAATAAATTCAAATCATGTGGAAGCACCTCACCCTCTCTTATGAGATCCTCCTCCTAAAACCCCAAATTTGGGTATAATTGCACTCAAAAACCCTTTTTGGAAAAATTTTTTTTTGAGCATATTTCCAAAGAGGTACGATTCCACCAAGCTTTGTTTTAGGGGACAAAAACCCCTGTATCGCTGCTCTTTCCTTATATTTTTTTCCACTATCGAAATGGAAGGGGTTTTAAAATTTAAAAAATCTGTGGTTTTTGATCGCCAAAGCTTTCTTGTTTCAGGTCCTTTTTTAAAAATGGTCTGTTTAAAAAAACAGCAAAATCTCATTTACTCATATATAACCCCCGGAAATTTTTTACGGGTATTTTAAATTTAAAAAAAACCCAAAATGTAATAATCAGCAAAATTTTAAATTAACCCACAATGGCCCCTTTGCTTTTTTTTTTGGGGACTTCACTAACTTTTTTTCTTAAATTCAGACACTTAAATTAAAGTACCAAAAAGAAAGTTCCAAGAAAAATCATACTGAAAAAATCAAATTTTTTTAATCACCGAAAACATTTTATAGTAACAAATAAAATTAAAAAACCCAAAATTCCAAAAAGGGGAAAACTGATGGCTGCTCGTTTACTTGGACTTAGACCATATATAACTGCATTTTCCCTTTAAAAAATCCCAAAAATTATTATGAAAAATTTTCGAAGAATAAAAAATCACATATACATTCCCCGGAATTAATCACCCCAAAAATGCCCCAAGCTCCCCCATATATATTATGCCCAAAGAATAAAAAAGCAAGAAAAACACTACACATTACCCAAAAAAATTTTAGCACCTAGTGAAACCCATATAACTGCTTGCCCCTTAAAATGCCATATTTTTTCCCATAATGCGATAGAAAAGCAAGTAAATCACTTCATTCCCCGGAATTAATAAGCTGCCTAATGCGCCCAAGCTCCGCCTAATTTATGCCACAATAGAATAAACAGAAGTAAATCACATTACTTCCCCGGGGAATAAATCAAACCTAGGACAGCCCAACTCCGAGCAACATCTCCCCCACCCCGCTACGTTTCGTGTCCCCTTCTTCCGGGGGGGCGTACAGGGGGGGGACGGGGGTTTAAAAATGAGTCCCTACCTATCAGAGCGCGTTTTAAAATTTTATAAACCCCTCAGTACCCCCTCATTAGGGCCCCGGAAGAAGCGGGACAGAAAAAACTACGTCGGGGGGGGGGGGAGACGTTGGTGCGGGTTTTTCCTACGTTTTTATTCCCGGGGGAATGTTTTATGTGATTTACTTGCTGTTCTTTTATTTTTGGCATAAAATTATGGGGGAGCTTGGGCTGCCCCTTAGCACTTTTAATTTTAAATTTCCCGGGGGAAATTTTTTTGTGATTTATTTTCATTTTACGCTTTTATGGAAAAAATTATGGCATTTTAAGGTACATATCAGTTTATGGGTTGCATTTGGGGCAATTTTTCCGGGGGAAAGTGAGTGAATTTACTTGCTTTTCTATTGCTATTGCTAAATTTTTGGCGGGCTTGGCGTCATTGGGGACTGATTTAAATTTCCCGGGAAGAAAATGATTTTTGCTATTTTATCGCTTTTAAGGGATAATTTATGGCATTTTAAGGGACATATGCTTAAATAGGTGCATAAGTCCAAGTAAAGGCAGCCATCTAGTTTCCTTTTGGAATTGGGTGTTTTTTAATGATTTTTCTATAAAATTTTTTTGGGGTTAATAAAATTTGTATATTTTCAGTAGATTTTTTTTGGAACCTTTTTTTTGGTCATTTAATTTAATGTCTGAATTTTTAATAAAATGTTTGTGAAGTGCCAGAACAAATAGTAAGGACCATTGTGGGTTGAATTTAAGTCTTTTTTGATTATTTTAGTTGGGGAATAATATGTAAAATACCAGTAAAATATTCCGGGTTTTTAAAATTATAATGGATTTTTGTTTTTTTAAACAACCTTTTTTTAAAAAAAACCTAAAGCCAAAGAAACTCTTGGGGGTCTAAAGCCAATTTTTTTTAATTTTAAACCCAAACCATTTGACTGATGGTCTAAGAACTTAAGAAATATTTCGCGATAAGGAGGTTTTTTACCAAAAAAAAAGTTGGGGGAATCGTACCTCTTTGGAGAACTATCTACTAAAAAAATTATTAAAGGTTTTTAAAAGTGCATTATATCCAAATTTGTATTCGGAGGGGATCTCTTTTAAAAGGGGGTGACGCTGTTCACATGCTCATTTGAATTTTTTCAAGGTTTTAAATTTAAAAAACCCCTTTCAAGATGAATTGGACAAAGAATACAGATTACAAGAGCGCGAAAAAGGATTTTCCCAAAAAAGTCCCTTGAAAAAGGCTGGGAAAATGGATAAAGATAAATTAAATTTAAGATGGGTTTTCCAAAATTTAAATTGAAAAATTTTTTAACGGTAAAAACGACTTGTTTTTGTCAGGTCTTTAAGTGGCAAAAGAGGAAAAAAAAAGGACTAAAAAAGGAAATCAAGGGAAATGTCTTTTTCACAAGTGTTTCGGGTTTAGACATCGTCCACAAATGATGTGGGGGCGGGGGGACTTCAATTTGGGGAAAAGCCGGGAAAAAAAAACATTTCCAGAATGTTTAATAAAAGAAACGACAAAAGGCCAAATATTTAAGGTGGTTAATCGTGGGGCGTGTTTTCACCATCGTTAGATATTTGGGGAAAGAGGAAAAACTTTCTCCCCTTTTCCCCCGTTAGATCCTTTTTAGCCTTAAGGATACGCACTTTTCTCCGGAAAAAATTAAATCCTCAAAAATTAATCTAAAATTGATAATGGAGGATCTTTCCCCCCCCAAATGGCAAAGAGTCTTGAAGTTTGGGGAATCTCTTGAGGAAGGAAAAACCTTTAGTGGAATTTTCCAACCCTTATTAAAATCAAAAAGTTTCCCCCTTTTGGGGCTATGCCCGGCTGGATGCTTTACTAAATAGTATCACAAGATATTGAACAGTGGCCCCCGGGAGACTCTTCTAATATAGGGGGGGGGAAAAAGCGGGCACTTAATGAATTGAGAACTTGGAAAATGTACTTTTTAAAATCGATAAAGGGGGTAATGGGGTTGATGGCCGTACCGTGTACGGAAAAAGCATCAACTTTGGATGAGAGAGCAGCTATCGCAGTTGACAATTAAAAAAAAAAAAAAAAGTTTCTTCATTTCATTGGAATGATTTCAATTCTAGAGAAGGATTTTGGAAGGAATTTTATTAAAAAAAAAATTATTGGATAATGGGGGGAATTACAACCGAAATTCCCTCCTTAAAATTTTATTCCTAAATTACAAAAGAACCCCATGGACCCCCCAGGTCGCCTATAGTGGCAGGAAATGGGGGCAGTACCCCATCTCGAATATTGTGGAATTTTTTAAAAAAACCCCCATATAGTACTTTACCTTTTTATATTAAAGATACCACATCGGCCCTTCAACGGTTAGACCAAATTCACCTTGAAGGTGATATGAAAGGTAACAGCCGATGTGAAGGTTATACCTCATAAACATTCGAGGGGTTGGGGAGCACAAGATGGTTTCTCAGACTATAATGTAGTCCCCCTACGCTGACCTTTTTTATTCTTTTTAATTTATTTTACAAAAAAAAGTATTACTTTGATAAAATTTTTTCTTGCAGACACAGGTACGCAATGGGGGCCTTTTTGTGCCCCCCCTTTGAAAATTATTTTGGCGCCGGAAAGGGTTATTCGGGGGTTCATCCGGTTGGGGAAAAAAATTCACAACTGGATAGATATATAGAGATGTTTTTTCTCTGGGGGTACATTTTTAGAATTGAATAATTTTTGGAAGTTTAAATATTAATGTTTTTTAAATTCCCCAAATACCTTTTTTTAGGTAGACCCCCTTTGGGCTTCTTGGATATAAAAATTTTGGGGAGTCCTGAGGGGTTGCTCAAATTTTTTAGAAAACCCACGCCACCAAAACGTTTTTGGGGGCCCATTTTTCCACTTGGATCGCAATTAAGGTATCCCCAAAGTAAAATTTGCTTTTTAAAAGAATATTTTTCCAAAGAAATTTATTGAAAATAACCAAGGAGCTGACACGTAGATTTCAAGATAGAGGATACAGTCAGCGCTGTATCAAAAAAGGATATATGGGGCTAGAAAAATACCGTGATAACTCCTATATGGGAAGGGAAATTGCTAACAAAGGAAAAAAAAGGTAAATTTTTTTACGACCTAAAACAACATGGAAAGTTTTTAAAAGAATTGTTCGAAAACATTGGGGAGTTTTGAGAGTGGGTCCAATACTCAAAAGTTTTTTTTCCCCTACCCCCCTTCGTGGCGAACGTTAAAAAAACTTTGGGGTTTTTGTAAAAGTCATTATGATCCCTGAAGATGGAAATTGAGCTCAGAATTCTGGCGTAAGGGATTCTATCCTTGTGGTTCTGTAAAGGGGGTTTGAATTAATTAAAGGAACAAGATTTTAAATTTTTTTGGGTCCCCCAAAATGAGAATTTTTCCCCAAAGCTCACGTGCTCGCTCAAGGGGGAATCTACCCCGCCAATGTCCTTGGGTAAATTTATAAGGACAAAAAAAAGGAGTTAAAGATCAGAGTAAGGGACCGTGAGGGAAATTTCAAAGAGCTCAGTATACCCCCCGTTAAAACCTTCCCGACATTTTTAAAGAAT
This sequence comes from Oophaga sylvatica, assembly GCA_033576555.1. Lineage (NCBI taxonomy): Eukaryota > Metazoa > Chordata > Amphibia > Anura > Dendrobatidae > Oophaga > Oophaga sylvatica. The sequence goes on from JARQOD010009512.1 coordinate 5,432, forward strand.
TTCCTAATTAAGCAAGGGGGGCCCAAAATTTTAAACTATGACCAGATTTCCTTGGGGGTAGGGGAGGAGACTTGGGTAAAATCTTGGCCCAATGCAGAGTAGGTGGATCTACAGGTTTTGGGTTCATGGCTCCGCAAGGCCTCAATGAAAATTTTTGGGTTTTTTATTTCTGGGGGAACTATTTTTTCTATTATAGTTCTTAGCTTTTTTTGGGGGAAAAAAGGGTATTTTTTTTTTTGGTTTTGGATTAAAAAATTTTTTTTTAGATTCATTCGATTTTTAAAGGGGAAAGGATCCCTGAGTTATTTGACGCGGGAAAATCTCCTGGGGGTAAGAAAGAATATAACCAGAAGAACGGGGGGAAATAGAAGATAACGTTGCCTTTTTGTATTTTTTGGGTATTTTTTGTAATTTTTGTATTATATGGGATAAAATTTTTATTTTTTTATTTATCACATGTTTAGAATATTATAAGTTTTAAGTTACTTATTAGGTTTTAAAAATGCACAGTATTTTTAGATTGTAAAAATTTTAAAAAAAATTATATATATTTTTAAAAAGCACAATTATTGTTTTTAAAGTGATATTTTTTAATTTGGTTTTGGGGTTATGTGACTTGGGGGGCATACTGAAACGGTTTTAAAAATTTTTCTAAGAAGCAGGTTTTAAGTATAATTGATGTTAAGGGAAGGCCCCTTCGGCCTTGCGATGCCTTTATTCCTTCCTTCACATTTGGAGTCTCAGAACTGGGTACTTGCGGTTCAAAAACGTTCCAGGGGCGCATGACCAAATGCGTTGTAATCAGGAACAAAACTCTATGCCCGTTCGAAGCTGGGGGCTGCCTCCAAAATCAATATGAGTAGACGCATAAAAAACAGCGCTCTGAGGGGTGGGGGACTCTTTTTAAAAAAATTAAAAAACCCCATTTTAAACCCATTTCTGACCCCCCGGGAAAAAGCGGGCAGGGAAAAATTACGGGGGGGGTTTTTGAAAGGGGGGAAAAAAAACTTGTTTTGCGGAAAAAAGTTTTTGGGCTGAAAAGGGGGCCTGGTGTTTTATTCCTGGGTTTTATTTTATTTGCTTTCTTTTGTATTGTGGCAAAATTTAAATTGGCGGTTTGGGCGTCATTGGGCTGTTTTCCTGGGGAATGAAATTTTTATTATTTATTCAACGTATAGGGGAAAATATATGGCATTTTAAGGACTATGCATTAATTGGTGATAAGTCCAAATAAGAGCCCCTTTTTATTTTCTTTTGGGAAGGTGTTTTTTTTTGTATTTTTTTCTAAAAATTTTTTTCGGTGATAATAAAATTTGTATATTTTCATATGATTTTTTTGGGGAAATCTTTTTTGCCCTTTTAAATTTTTGGTCTGAATTTAAGTAAAGTTGTGAAGTCCAGAAAAAATTTAAAAGGACCATTGGGGGTTGTATTTGAGCGCCCGGGCAAAATTTCCCCCTCAGGCCAGAGGGGCCTTGTTTTTTTCCCGGGGTTCCTTTTTCACCCTCCTTTTCCCTTTCCCCCCGGGAAAGAACTTGCGCAATGCTCTATCCCCCCCCGGGGGTCCCTGAGGGGTGGGGGGGGCCTCGGCTGATTGCCCCACGAAAGCCTAAGAACGTGGCCCCGGGTTTTTGCTTGGTCTGTGCCTCCGGCAAGATTTTGTGCCCCCAATTTCGACCGGAATACCCCTTTGGGGACTTCGCCCCCGGGGGGGGGGAAATTTTTTGGGCCAAAAAAACTTTGAGTTGCGCGAGGGCATACTGGGGGCCGCAAGGGCCTGACGTCGGGGGAAACGTTTCAGGCGGCGTCTCCGCGCCAAAAAAGTCCCCCCCCCCCGACAAGGGGCCCGGGTTTTTCTCTTTCCTTTCCGGGCAGACGGGGTTGGGGAGGTCGGGATGGTTTTTTGGTGGGCTTACCAAGTCCCGGGCTGCCCCCTCTCGGGTGAAACCCCATTTCCAAAATGGGCCTTTTTGCCTTTTCCATTTCCGTCTGAAGGGCCTTTGGGGAGCATTTTCATTGGCTTTTTTCCGCCTACAAGTTGCCAAAAAAAAAACATGATCGGGGGCCCCCTTTGCGTCTCGGTTCTGGAGAGAGCTGTGTCGTACTCAATTGAGTTGAACTTCCTCTGATACCACCCAGACGAATGGGTTGGGGAAAAGGGGCCAACCCTTGGGGTTCACAAATTGCGCATTTTGTCTTGCCAGGCAGGGGAATGGCATCCTTCTACCTGGGGAGTTCGCTCTAAATAAGCTTTGGCTGCTCCCCGGACAGACCCCATTCCCCCTGAACTACGGTCACATCCGCGGGTACCGTGCCTATGCCCTGTCTTCCTCGTTCAGGGTGGCAGACGGGTGGGAGGCACGGACATTTGGGACCGCACTCGAGCCTTTTGCCTCCAAAGGGGATGAGGTCTTTTGGCCCTTTCCCATCGCGCCCCGCTCCTCATTTCTCCGGGGGCCAGTGTGGGGTTCTGGGCCCAAACATCGGCACGGGGGAAATCCACCATTGGCACCCCTTTTTTGGCCCCTTTTTAAACTTGAGAGGTGAACCCGGGTTACCGCCTAGCTTTTTCCCCCGCCTGTATCACTGACACCTTTCCGTGTCCCCTTGAAACCCTGGGGCCTTTCCCGGTTTCCGATCATCTGCCGGCGTCGGGTTTTTCACCGACGATCATGAGGTGAACGCCTTTTTTGGGGGGGGAAAAGGGGACAGGCAAAAAATTTTTTTGGTGGGGTTTAGGGGGTTATGGCCGAGGAAGTCCGGGGGCCTGCCGACTGTTTTTTTCCCCAGCTCATCGCTGCCTTTAGAGCGCGAGGCCCAAAAAAGAGGGGGGGCCCAGAGGGGGGGGAATTTTTGGGTTCGATTTCCTGGCGCACAAGGGGGTCTCGAACCCGTCCCCTGCGGTCTCCCATTCATCCCCCCGCATTTTGGGCCCCTTTCCCCAGAGCGTGGGGCCAAGCGCTTGCCATCTACAACTGTGCGTGACTTGCTGCTCCTTTCCCCGGGTTGCTTTAAGCCGTGCTGGACAGATCTTTGGACAAAACCGCGTTTTTCCCTTTTTAGCATGCCCCCGGGGAGATCTCTCATTGGAATAGGGGTCACTGTTCGGTGCGCAGCGGCCCTATTGGCCCCAGGGAAGGGGATTTAGCTACTGTGTTTTAACAGTTTTTTATTGGTCCTTTTTTCCCCAAGGTCCCCTAGCTGTTCTATAAAAGGTAAAAAATGGCTGGGCCCCATGCGTAATACAATCATTTTTTCAGCGCCAGTGTGGTCATGTGTTGTGTGGATAGGGGCCCCTGAAAAGCCACTAGAAAAACCGACTTAATCAGTGGGAGTTTGGTATGGTAGCGGTCAGGGTCGGTGTCCTAGATACCCAGATTACCGGCAAACCGGTGGGGAGTTGTGCCTTTCTCAGGGTCTGGTTCAACGCAAAAAGATTGCGGGGCCCCCGCAGGACATTAGCGCATGACACCTTTATGTACGCTTAGCACTTAACTGTGTATCGAGAGCCTTACAGGACACAGTGTTTTTTTCTAAAGGGGCCCTGTGACAACAGGGTTTGCTTTCAACGCTAGTCAGCCCCCCTAGCGGTTTTCTTTGCCACTCAGTTTGTTCTAGTGGTGGCACACATCCCAATAAGCGTTGCGGCTTCTCTTCTAGGGGCTCTGTGGAGTAACAAGTTCGAACTCATTGCCACAGCGCATTACGGCGTTTATTTGGAAAGTCGCGGGATAAAAAGTTTGTTTCTTGCGCCTTTTGCCACAGCGGCTTCCCTCACGGTGGACCCCGGGCTGCGAACGCACTTTATTATTTTATTTTTTTTGTGTTCCCCAGCCCCAAACAACATCTCAGTAAGCAGTGAATCGTGAGATGCAAGTCAGGCAAAAAAGTTTCCTTCACTAAACTTTACTTCATATGAATATTGCTATGCATCAGACACATAAAAAAGGGTGTTCCTCTCCAATCCTCAGCCAGCTAAAAAAAGAGGACAAGCTGCATCAAAGGGATTAATCTAAAAAGAAGAGGATACTGCTGCTTGTAAAAGGTTAACATGATCCCCTACTACTACGACAGACCTTCAGCAACCACAAAAAGGCTTATAACTTTCATCTTCAGTCAATTCTTAATTTGTTTTCAAAACTGCATACCCTTTTAAATGTTTTGACTCCCCCTAAACAGTAAAGAGGCAAAATTTTAACAAGGCTTTATTTAAAGCACTACCCCGCTTTTTTTTATTTAACCACTGCTATGTGCACAATCTTCTTCCCGCCTTTATTATTATACTTACCATTGAGTGATTTTTTCAGGTTTTAAGACAATGATTACATATTATAAAATCATCACATTATCAAATTAATCAAGGTCTGAAGGTACAAAAACTTTTTTTTGAACACTTTTTAAAATAATTGTTTGACTTTCTTGCGCATACTCTCAGGTTAGGTTGAGCTTTCCCGATACTGAAAATATCGGTATCGGCCGATATTAGCTGTATCGGAATTCCGATTCCGAGTTCCGATATTTTCGTCTTAATCGGATACCGAATCGGGATGTCACTGTCCACGTCAGTGTCCGCTGTCGGTCTGTCAGGAGTCAGCGGCACTACCCGGCCGAAGATCTCCGGCGGTCACGGTCCGGACTGCTTCATGGCCGCCATCCTCTTCTCCCCCGCGGTCACATGCAGTTTTCTCGCGATAACTGCAGTGACTGCTGGGTAATCCCGGCCGTAAAGCAGTCAGTCCGATGACGTCACCGCCGGGAAGCAGGTAATCAGCTGTGCTGCGTTGCAATGACAGGCTCTGCCTGTCATTGCGAGTAGCAGAGCTGATCGTCGTGGGACTAACGTTATGGGACTGCGTCGACAGGTGGTATACTGTTGGTTTGTTTTTTTTTTTTTTTTACAGGAGATCGATGGCGTCGCAGGAATGAGAGTATAATAAAAGAAATGAAAACTGTGTTGTCTCTTTATTTCATTAAAAGACTTTTTCTTGCTTGTCTTTTTTTAACACATTTAATAACTTGGGATTAATAATGGATCGGTGTCTTATTGACACCTCTCCATTATTAACCGGGCTTATTGTCACCCGTGCAATCAACGGTGACAATAACCCCTTATTACCCCCCTTGCCACCGCTACAGGGCAAGTGGGAAGAGCCGGTAAAGTGCCACAATTGGCACATCTTTGATGCGCCAAATGTGGGGCTGCTGTAGCCTGGTATTATCAGCTGTTGAGGGCAAAATCCATGGGCCTTGACATCTTTTAATACCAGGCCGCAGCAGTCTGCATTTTACTTGGCTTGGTTAACAAAAATGGGGGGATCCCCACGCCGTTTTTTTTTTTCGAGGGGATCCCCTATTTTTGTTAACCAGCCAAGCTAAGCAGACTGCTGTGGCCTGGTATTATCAGGCTTGCAAGGTCCATGGATATTGGATCCTTACCACCTGAAAACCAGGCCTCAGCGGTCTGCTTCATCTGGCTGGTTAACAAAAATAGGGGGACCCACGCTAATTTTTTTCGAGGGGATCCCCTATTTTTGTTAATCAGCCAAGAATGCAGACTGCTGTGGCCTAGTATTATCAGGCTGGCAAGGTCCATGGATCTTGGCTCCTTAACAGCCTGAAATCCAGGCCTCAGCGGTCTGCTTCATCTGCTGGTTAACAAAAATAGGGGGACCCCACGCCAATTTTTTTCGAGGGGATCCCCTATTTTTGTTAATCAGCCAAGATATGCAGACTGCTGTGGCCTGGTATTATCAGGCTGGCAAGGTCCATGGATCTTGGCTCCTTAACAGCCTGAAAAACCAGGCCTCAGCGGTCTGCTTCATCTGGCTGGTTAACAAAAATAGGGGGGACCCCACGCCAATTTTTTTCGAGGGATCCCCTATTTTTGTTAATCAGCCCAAGATATCAGACTGCTGTGGCCTGGTATTATCAGGCTGGCACAGGTCCATGGATCTTGGCTCCTTAACAGCCTAAAATCCAGGCTCAGGCGTCTGCTTCATCTGGCTGGTTAACAAAAATAGGGGGGACCCCACGCCAATTTTTTTCGAGGGATCCCCTAATTTTTGTTAATCAGCCAAGATATGCAGACTGCTGTGGCCTGGTATTATCAGGCTGGCAAGGTCCATGGATCTTGGCTCCTTAACAGCCTGAAAATCCAGGCCTCAGCGGTCTGCTTCATCTGGCTGGTTAACAAAAAAAGGGGGGACCCCACGCCATTTTTTTTTTCGAAGGGAACCCCTATTTTTGTTAATCAGTTCCCTCTGACGTCACTGATTGTGTCCCCTGGCTGACCTGAAGTGAAAGTGGAAAGCAATCAATTAAGCTTTCCACTTAAGGGCCCGTCTCACATAGCATATCGCTACCGAGATCGCTGCTGAGTCACTATTTTGTGACGCAGCAGCGAGCTCACCAGCGATATCGCTGTGTGTGACATTCAGCGACGATCAGCCCCCCTGCCGGGTTCGCTGACGTCGCTGAAATGTCAGGACCTTGATCGCGGTTTCCCGCCTGTCACACGCAGCGATGCGTGCCTGTCAGGGAAACCACGATCAAAAAAAAGGTCCTGACATTTCTGCGACGATCAGCGATCCCCGGCAGGGGGCTGATCGTCGCTAAATGTCACACACAGCGATATCGCTGGTGAGCTCGCTGCGCGTCACAAAACTAGTGACTCAGCAGCGATCTCGGTAGCGATATCGCTATGTGAGACGGGCCCTTAAGCGATGTTACCCGCAGTGTCGCTGTCCCAATCGCTGCCTGAGCTGCCTGTTTGGCAGCTCAGCAGCGATCATGTAGCGATACACCAGCGATCCTGACAAGTGCATATCGTTGTCGGATCGCTGGTGTATCGTTATGTGACACCCAGCCTTTACTCTCCTGTCAGGCAGGAGAGGAACTCATTCTTTGGGTTTACTGTGAGGCTTGCAGCATTAGCTGCGGTCCCTGCAGTAAACATAACCCTTTCTGAAGGATTACACCGTGGGGACCTGACGTGCATGGGATAGGTAAAATAATTTTGCTTTTTTATTTATTTTATTACAGGAAATGTTTTTGCAGTAAAAATAAAAGATGGTCAAAAACATGTTCTTTATTTCATTAAAATGATTTTTAATTAAAGTGTGTGTGTTTTATTTTTATTTCATGCAATAGGATTAATAATTGAATAGTTTGTCTAATTGACAGCTCTCAATTATTAACCTGGCTTAAGGTCACCTTTCAATAGCAAGGTGGCTTAACCCCATATTAACCCATTCGCCACCGCTACAGGGCAATGGAATAGACGGGCAAAGTGCCAGAAAGGGCGAATCTAATTATTGATTTGTCTTTCCTGGGGTGTCTGGGGGCAGATGTTATAGCCGGGGGGGGAAAAATAATGGTCCCTCTCTGGGCTATTATTATCTGCCCCCACTCACTGGCTTTGTCTGTCTGGTTGCGAAAATAAGGGCGGGAGCCCACGCATTTTTTTTCAGCAATTTTACACCTCATATAATATAAACATGTCATTGAATTTGTGACACATATATATATATATTTTATATTGTAGTTCATACACTTCTACATAGTATAATAGCCGCTAATTCAATTGCCGGCTTTTGTGAAAATGCAGAACCCGACATGAAATGACACTTGGTGTACATAGGTTAACCATGTCTTTTCATGTCCTTTGCTATCTAATTTGCACAAACAATTAAATCAGAACTATGTGTGCAAAATTCAACCTCTAGGGTTAATAAAGGTGTAAATTCGTAGCAAAAAAGTCCGTTTTTTTTACAAACGAATTTACACCTTTAATTAACCCCTAGAGGTGTGAAATTTGCACACATAGTCGATTTAATTTGTTTGTGCAAATTAGATAGCAAAGGACTGAAAAGAAATGTTAACCCTATGTACACCAAGTGTCATTTCATGTCGGGTGACCCGACATGAAATACACTTGGGTGTACATAGGGTTAACCATGTCTTTTCATGTCCTTTGCTATCTAATTTGCACAAACAATTAAATCAGACTATGTGTGGCAAAATTTCACACCTCTAGGGTTAATTAAAGGTGTAAATTCGTAGCAAAAAAGTCCATTTTTTTTTACAACGAATTTACACCTTTAATTAACCCCTACAGGTGTGAAATTTTGCACACAAGTCTGATTAATTGTTTGTGCAAATTAGATAGCAAAGGACATGAAAAAGAAAATGTTTAACCCTAGTACACCAAGTGTCATTTCATGTCGGGTGCTTCTGTCTTTTCCTGAAGCCGGCTTTTAACCCGCAATTGAATCAAAGGATATTTTACTATGTAGAAGTGTATAAACTAAATAACATAAAATATGTATATATATATATATGTCACAATGACATGTATATATATATATAATTATTCTATGTGTGTAATTTAGTGTTTACAAGGAAAGAATGGGGTTTTTTTAGTTGCGATATTTTGTTCCCATAGACTTACATGGGACTTCCGGTATCGTATCGGGTAAGGCCGATATATTTAGTGATATCGGCGATACCATTCCGATTCCGATACTTTAGCATATCGGAAAGTATCGCTCACTCTACTCAGGATATGTTGGGTTTAAGAACAAATGATGGATACATCTGTAGCAATGCAAGCTCTTCCTATTATGATATTCATGAATTTCAAAAGAGGTCACGACCCAGTTGTATACATTGCTTATAATGCTTAAAACCTGACTGGAGAAGATATTATATAATAGGAAAATATCATCTCTACAAGCAAATATAAATACCACGCGAAGAAGCATTCACCCGGTTTATCTTTGAGTTTCATTGTATGCTTGCTTTTACCGTATCTGCCGGCGCTATGCCTCCTTTCATCCTCCCATCATTTCCTAGTCCCTGATAAAGTACCAATTACTTTTTCAAGCTTTTTTGTCAATTCAGTTACTAGAAAATGGCTCGGGTATGTGACAATTCAGAAAAAAAAAACGCATATGCTATAAAAATAGGCACCTTTAGTTGTTAAGAGTTCACCAAAAATAAACTACTTTATTCATACATTCGTTAAAAGGTAAATCTATTCTTTTGGAGAATTTCTCTTCTGTTTTGTATTGTATAAACTGTTGTGCCTTTACTGAACTAGAAATGGTACAGCACATTGTGTCTGCATGTGATAATGTGACCACTATACAGTCATAATTATTATTATTAATATTTATGCATATAGCGCCATTGATTCCATGAAATATAAAAAGTGTTAGAACAATTACTAATAACACATTTTTTATAAGCCACTTCAGAGATTTTCATGGGTTTGTCCAGTTTAATTAAATTATCGACCAACTACAGCATATGTGATTGTGGTGGTCAGACCAGTTTTTGTAATGCCAATAGGAGCTTTAATCCCTGTGAGAGGGAGCAGCAGTAAGCATGCTCAGAAAGTTCTCCATTCATTCCAATTGGGGCTGCAGAGTGCTGGGATAGATTATCTCTGTAGGCACATTGACAAGAAGTGGAGCTTTTCGGCAACTGACTAGCTGCGCCTACTGGTAATTAGAATAAAACTTCCCAAGAAGGATAAAAAGTCCCCAATCTGCTTATGGATAAGTGATAACTTTTTTTTTTAATTGGATAACCATGGTAAGTTTTTCAAGGGAGGACCTCTGTTCAGGATCCTTACCATTTTGCCAGAATGGAGGGTTTTTTGACTAGTAATCTTCTCTGCTCGCTCTCTTTCTCGTACCTGTCACATCCTACTAAGGCAATCCACGCATTTGAATGGACTCCATGTATTATTAATCTTAAAACCTGTCATGCAGGTCCTCTGTAGCTGCTTGGACACAAAAATAATTAAGATAGAATTGGTTGACATGTAGCCATTGAAATTTCTAAACATTTCTAGCTAGATGTCACTGACCATAAGAGCTTACAGAGAGAAAGCGAGGAACTGACTATAAGAGATTTCACTCTACAGGATAGAGTAGACCTAGCTTGCCATAAGAGCTTACTCTCTACAGGGGAGAAAGAGGGAAACCATCTGCCCATAAGAGCTTACAATTTACAGAGAGAGAGAGGACCTGACTGGCAATAAAACTTACAGTCTACAGAAGAAAGAGAGAAGATCCCACTGACCATAAGAGCTAACACTCTACAGAAGAGAGAGGGCCCAACTGACCATAAGAGCTAACACTCTACAGGAGAGAGGACCCCCGCTGACCATAAAAGCATACACTTTATAGGAGAGAGAGAGACTTACCAAGTGACCATGGCATTGGAAAATAACACTGCCGTACAAACTGTGCTCTGCTAGGTAACGCTGATCTGCGATGGCCCAGGTACTGACCACCACTGTACAAGGTGTAATAACAGATGTCATAGCTGCTGGGTATTATGGGGAAGCCCGAACAGCAATGGAAAAATATTTTAACCTATTGTCTGATGCTTCAGCAATGTTGGAAATGGTTTAAATTTATGTGAAAATACAAACTTCAGGAAACTCGTATTGAATTCCATATTCCTTTCATCGATTCACTCATCTCTATGAAATAATTGTCAAAAGTCTCACAGTCCATTGGTGAAGCACTTTGGGGCTTTTAAGAGTATTCTTTGGCTACCTGTCTTAAGTAACCTTCTCCCTACAGATTAAAGGCCAGTTAGGCAAAACATGTAAATATGATCATTGTAGCCCCTGGCGTCTCTGCCTTCTGGCAGAGATGCCGGTTTACTCAGCACCACCACCCTATCCATGCCCTGTCTCCTCCTTCCGGATCAGTGGCTATTTCTGGGTGTGCACACTGCGTGCAGATCCATGGGCACTGTGCTTAGGGCGCGCATGCATGCTTCCCCTCTCTTAAAGGGGATGTATGTGTTTCTCTAAAGTGTCCTCAGTCAATTGCTGGAGGACACTTACTATTTCAGGCACCTGTTATGTTTCTAGCATCTTGCTAGCTTCCCAGTACCTGTATCTTGCATATCAGTCCTGTTCTACAGTCATGCCTGTCTATCAGCCGTGCCCGCCTGCACTTGCCTACCAGGATATCTTTTGTGTCCACCAGCACAATCCTGTGTGTCAGTCATGCCAGCCACTGTACCAGCCTTGCCTGTTAGGACTTTCCCTGTCCACCATACCACCTCCAGTCCCTTTGAGATAAGCTGCCATCAACCCAAGGTCATTCCCGGTGTATCGTCAGCCACCATGTATCCGAGGTCGGACTTGGTGAGGCACATTGTTACACCCCCAAAGGCTTTCCTTGGGCCATGGTACAGTGTTCGACCACCAAGCCCATTAATATCATTTTATTAAACTCAAAGATTATATGTCTAAAACGTTAAGTCTGACTTTTCTCATACTAATAACCAAGTCAGTTCTGACGCTCACTATGGGGTCTTGCGTACAAGAACCAGTCCAGTAGATGCTAATCTATTCCCAAAATTCCTTTCTAGAACACTCTAACAAAAGAATCGTTGTATTTGACAGTAAATACAATATAACATATCGATTGATTAAATAAGCAGTCCAAACAAAAATATTATGCCTCAAAAATTTACATATGCATATAATGTAAGTAGGTACATGCATTAAGACGCTTACCAAACACCATCCTCTCCATCTTCCTGCCCGTCATTGTCCTCTTCTCACTCATATGTGATTATGTGGGACACATGTTTTATCTGTGTACTAGAAGTCACTTCTTTGGGGCCTCGTTCTGATGCTCTATAGACTTACCCTTTAAAAGTGGCTTCCAATTCATACATGAACCCCAGTGTCATTCAGCGAGTCAGAACTTCAGTCGCGGAGTCTGAAGAAAACTGAAGCGGCAATAAAAACTGGGAAAGACAGCGATCAGTAAGTATTTTAATGTACCTACTTTACACTACACACATATTTAGAAAGGTTTACAGCATACATTTTTGCTGGGGGGGCTTCCTTAAAGGGAATCTGTGAGTAGGATCAACCCTTCTAAGCAGTTTATTTGGGCATGTAGGTCATAGAAAGTTGAATAAAATAATAGCTACATATCTGTAATCTGATGTCTAATTTCCGAGAAATTTATGTTTTTTCTCAATAGAAAATAAGCTGTTAAGATCTGTGGGCCAGACATAGATCTTCATCAGAATCTGGATTCAGAGATTATTATAAATGACAGGGGTGTTACCAGTATGAGACTTGTAGATCAAGAGATCATACTGTCAGTCATTACATTTCTCACACTGGTAACTCCCCATTTAATTTAAAATAAGCTCTGGAGGCAGATTCTCAGGGAGATCTATGTCCGGCCCATAGATCTTAACCCCTTTCTACCATTTGACGTACTATCCCGTCTATGTGCCCTGGGACTTAATTCCCAATCGGATAAAAACATCATAGTCGATAGGCCGCGCTCACGGTTGGAGCGCGGCCTATTGCGGCCGGGTGTCAGCTGATTTCACAGCTGACACCCTGCACTAAGTGACAGCGCTCCCGCCACTTTAACCCTTGGCACACTGCGTTCAAAGATGATTGCAGCGTTTCGGCGGCTACAGAGGGCTGACAGCCCCTCTGCTTTTGGATCACGACGACATCCGGGTCTCCAGGTCAAAGAGACTTCCTGACATGCGCAGCGCATGTCAGGAAGTCTCAGGTTAGCGCACAGAGAAGCTGCAGCTGCATGCTATGGAAGCGATCAGCCTGCAGAAAATGAGTGTCCCATAGTGGGACAATGTATAAAAATAAGAATAAATTAAAAAATCAATATTTATTATCTCAATAAATAATTATTTTAGAGAAAAATAAATCTAAATAATGAAAGTACACATATTTGGTATCCACGCGTCCGTATCGACCCGCCCTATAAAACTGTCCCATTAGTTAACCCCTTTAGTGAATACCATAAAAAAACCAAGGCAAAAAAAATGCTTTATCATCATACCGCCGAACAAAAAGTGGAATAACACGAGATAAAAAATGCGGATATGCACCATGTTCCAAATTATTATGCAAATTGGTTTAAGTGTCATAGCGTTTTTTTGTTATTTTTGTTGATGAAACCCATTGATGGTATTGTGTCTCAGGGTTCTTGGATCTCTGAAATCAATCTCAGATACCTGTGATAATTAGTTTTGCCATATGAGTCCAATAAAAGGAAAACTGGATGTTCCACACTGGGAAAGAAATAGGATCTCTCTGCTGCTGAAAAGCATCAAATAGTGCAATGCTTGGTCAAGGGATGAAAACATTAGATATTTCCCGAAAACTTAAGCGTGATTATCGTACTGTTAAGAGATTTGTTGCCGGTTCTGAGCACAGACGTGTTCATGCTGATGAAGGCAGAATGAGGAAGTTTCTGCCAGGCAACTTCAAAGGATTAAAAGAGAGCTGCTAAAAAGCCATTACAAACCAGCAAACAGATATTTGAAGCTGCTGGTGCCTCTGGAGTCCCTCGAACATTATGGTGTAGGATCCTTCAAGGGCTTGCTGTGGTGCATAAACCTACTATTCGGCCGCCACCCCTAAACAGTGCTCACAAGCAAAACGGTTGCAGTGGGCCCAGACATACATGAAGACTAATTTTCAAACAGTCTTGTTTACTGATGAGTGTCGAGCAATCCTGGGTGGTCCAGATGGATGGAGTAGTGATGGTTGGTGGATGGCCACCATGTGCCAACAGGCTGCGACGTCAGCAAGTAGGTGGAGTCATGTTTTGGGCCGTAATCATGGGGAAACAGCTGGTAGGGCCCTTTAAGGTTCCCGAAGGTGTGAAAATGATCTCTGCAAAGTATATAGAGTTTCTGACTGACAACTTTCTTCCATGATATAAAAGGCAGAACCGTGCCTTCAGGAGCAAAATCATCTTCATGCATGACAATGCACCATCTCATGCTGCAAAGAAACCTCTGAGTCATTGGCTGTTATGGGCATAAAGAGATAAACTCATGGTGTGGCCAGCATCTTCCCCTGACCTCAACCCTATAGAGAACCTTTGGAGTATCATCAAGCAAAAGATCTATGAGGGTGGGAGCAGTTCACATCAAAACCGCAGCTCTGGGAGGCTATTCTGACTTCATGCAAAGAAATACAAGAAGAAACTCTCCAAAAACTCACAAGTTCAATGGATGCAAGAATTGTGAAGGTGATATCAAAGAAGGGTTCCTATGTTACATGTAACTTGGCCTGTTAGGATGTTTTGGAGTTAAGTAGCTTTTTTGTTCAGAGAATGTGACCTCCTAATGCTACAAATTCCACAAATGAGCATTTTCAGTTCTTTAAAACAGATCAGATGTTCAGAAATTCTACTGTGCCTAATATTTTGGAGCAGTGCATTCTGAGTTTTTTATTAATTTTGGAGATTATACTGTTATCATTGGGAGGTTTCGTCAATAAAATTCGATGTATACTCTAACGGGCGATGACTTTTATTTGACTGACTCATTTGCACCGACCACTTAGGAAAACAGAGAAAAATATAATTTGCATAATAAATTGGAACATGGTGTAAATAAACATGGTACCACTAAAAACGTCATCTTGTCCCGCAAAAAACAAGCCCTCGTACAGCATCATCAGCAGAAAATAAAAAAGTTATAGCTCGCAGAATAAAGCTATGCAAAATAATTATTTTTATATAAATAGTTTTTATTGTATAAAAGCGCCAAAACATAAAAAATATATAAATGAAATATTGCTGTAATCGTACAGACGCGACAAATAAAACTGCTTTTTTCAACTTTACCACACACGTAACGTTATAAACGCCCCCCCCCAAAAGAAATTTGTGAACTGCTGGTTTTTTGTTCATTCTGCCTCCTCCCAAAAACGGAATAAAAAGCGATCAAAAAATGTTATGTTCCCGAAAATGGTTTTAAATAAAAACATCAACTCGTCTATCTAAAAACAAAACTCACATGACTCTGTGGGCCAAAATATGGAAAATTGTAGCTTTCAAATTATGGTGATGCAAAAACGTTTTTTTGCAATAGAAAGCGTCTGCCACGTGCCAAAACAGTGGTTTTCCCCCCACATATGGGGTATCGGTGTACTCGGAAAAATTGCACAACAACGTTTGGTTCCAATTTCTCCTGTTACCCTTGGGAAATTAAAATAATGGGGGCAAGAAAATCATTTTTGTGAAAAAATATGATTTTTTTATTTTTATGGCTCTACGTTATAAATTTCTGTGAAGCACTTGTGAGTTCAAAGTGCTCAACACACATCTAGATAAGTTTCCTTAGGGAGTCTAGTTTCAAAAATGGTGTCATATGTGGGGGGTTTCCACTGTTTAGGCATATCCAAATGCGACATGGCATCCGATCTCAATTACAGCAAATTCTGCTTTGAAAAAGTCAAACAGCGCTCCTTCCCTTCCGAGCTCTGCCGTGCGCACAAACAGTGGTTCCCCCCAACATATGGGGTATCAGCGTACTCAGGAAAAATTTCACAACAACTTTTGGTCTCCTGTTACCCTTGCTAAAATAAAAAAATTTGATCTGAATTAAATATTTTGTGAAAAAAGTTAAATGCTCATTTGTTTTTAAACATTCCAAAAATTCCTGTGAAGCACCTGAAGGGTTAATAAACTTTCTTGAATGTGGTTTTGAGCACCTTGAGGGGTGCAGTTTTTAGAATGGTGTCACTTTTGGGTATTTTTCTGCCATATAGCCCCCTCAAAGTGACTTCAAATGTGAGGGTGGTCCCAAAAAAAATGGCTTTGTAAATTTTGGAACCAAAATTTTTTTTTGTTAGGAAGTTATAAGGGGTTTAAAAGTTGACCAGCGATTTCTCATTTTTACAACAAATTTACAAAGCCATTTTTTTTAGGGCCACCTCACATTTGAAGTCACTTTGAGGTCTATATGGCAGAAAATACCCAAATGACACCATTCTAAAAACTGCACCCCTCAGGTACTCAAAACCACATTCAAGAAGTTTAATAACCCTTCAGGTGCTTCACAGGAACTAAAGCAACGTGGAAGGAAAAAATGAATATTTAACTTTTTCCACAAAAATTATCTTTTACAAACTTTTTTTTTTTTCACAAGGGTAAAAGGATAAAATGGACAGATAAGATGTTATGCAATTTCTCCTGAGTACGCCAATACCCAATATGTGGGGAAAACCACTGTTTGGGCACACGGCAGAGCTCGTAATGGAAGGAGCGCCGTTTGACTTTTCAAACTAAAATTGGCTGGAATTTAGATTGGATGCCATTGCGTTTTGGAGAACCTCTGATGCGCCTAAACAGGGAAACCCCCACAAGTGACACCATTTTGGAAACTAGACCCCCTAAAGTACTTATCTAGATCTTTTTGTGAGCACTTTGAACCCCCAAGTGTTTCACAAAAGTTTATAATGCCTGGGTGTGAAAAGAAAAACAATTTTCCACAAAAATGATTTTTTAGTCCCAAATTTTTGAATTTCCCAAGAAAATTGGACCCCAAAAGTTGTCCAATTTGTCCTGAGTACGCTGATACCCCATATGTGGGGGGGGGAACGTTTGGGCGCACGGCAGGCTTGGAAAGGAAGTAGTAACGTTTTGGAATGCAGACGTTGATGGGGGTCATGTTCCTTTGCAGTGCCCCAATGAGCCTAAACAGTGGAAACCCCACAAGTGACCCCATTTTGGAAACTAGACCCCCTAAGGAACTTATCTAGTTTTTTGGTGAGCACTTGAACCCCCAAGTGCTTCACACAAGTTTATAATGCCCGGGCATGAAAATAAAAAATCCTATTTTTTTCCCACAAAAATTATCTTTTAGTCCTAATTTTTTATTTTCCCAAGGGTAACAGGAGAAATTGGACCACATAAATTGTTGTACAATTTGTCCTGAGTACGCTGATACCCCATAGTGGGGGGGAACCACTGTTTGGGTGCACGGAAGAGCTCAGAATGGAAGGAGACACCATTTGACTTTTTCCAACCAAAATTGGCTGGAATTGAGATTGGATGCCATGTTGCATTTGGAGAGCCCCTAAGTGCCTAAACAGTGGAAACCCCCCATAAATGACCCCATTTGGAAAACTAGACCCCCTAAGGAACTTATCTAGATCTTTGGTGAGCAATTTGAACCCCCAAGTGCTTCACACAAGTTTATAACGTAGAGCCGTAAAATTTAAAATCATATTTTTTTTTCCCCAAAAATGATCTTTTCAACCCAATTTTTTATTTTTCCATGGGTAACAAGACTCCCAAAAGTTATTGTGCAATTTGTCCTGAGTGCGCTGATAACCCATATGTGGGGGTAAACCACTGTTTGGGTGCATGGCAGAGTTTGGGAAGGGAAGGAGCGCCGTCTGACTTTTTCAACGCAGAATTGGCTGGACCCATGTCGTGTTTGGAGAGCTCCTGATCTGCCTAAACAGTGGAAACCCCCATAAATGACACCATTTGGAAACTAGACCCTCAAGGAACTTATCTAGATGTGTGGTGAGACCTTTGAACCCCCAGGTGTTTCACTAAAGTTTATAACGTACAAACCGTAAAATAAAAATTCTTTTTTTTTTTTTACAAAAAGATTTTTTCGCCCCCAATATTTTATTTTCACAAGGGTAACAGAAGAAATTGGAACCCAAAAGTTGTTGTCCAATTTGTCCTGAGTACGCTGATACCCAATATTGGGCGAAAACTACTGTATGGCACACGTCGGGGCTCGGAAGGGAAGTAGTGACGTTTTGTATAGCAGACTTTGATGGAATGGTCTGGGGGCGTTGTCACATTTGGAGAGCCCCTGATGCACCTAAACAGTGGAAACCCCCCACAAGTGACCCCTTTTTGGCAAATAGACCCCACAAGGAACTTATCTAATGTGTGGTGAGACTTTGAACCGAAGTGCTTCACAGAAGTTTATAACTTTATTTTTTTCGCCTCCAATATTTTATTTCACAAGGGTAACAGGAGAAATTGGACCCCAATAGTTGTTGTCCAATTTGTCTGAGTACGCTGATACCCAATATGTGGGAGAAAACTACTGTATGGGTACACGTTGGGGCTCGGAAGGGAAGTAGTGACGTTTTGGATTGCAGACTTTGATGGAATGGTCTGGGGGCGTCATGCCCGCATTTGGAGAGCCCCTGATGCCCCCAAACAGTGGAAATCCCCAATAAGTGACCCATTTTGGAAAATAGACCCCACAAGGAACTTATCTAGATGTTGGGTGAGCGCTATGAACCCCCAAGTGCTTCACAGAAGATTTATAATGTACAGCCGTAAAAAACAAAAAAATATTTTTTTTGTACAAAAATGATATTTTCGCCCCCAGTTTTTTTATTTTCCCAAGGGTAACAGAAGAAATAGGACAAATTGCACAATAACTCTTGGGTCCAGAGGACGCTGATACCCCATATGTGGGGATAAACTACTGTTTGGACGCATGGCAGAGCTCAGAGTGAAGGAGCACCGTTTGACTTTTTCAACGCAGAATTGGCTGGAATTGAGATCAGACGCCTGTCACATTTGTAGAGCCCCTGATGTGCCTAAACAGCGAAACCCCCAATTCATAACTCCAACCCTAACCCCAACACACTCCTAACCCTAGTCCCAACCCTAACCACAAACCTAACCCAACACACCCCTAATCCCAACCCTAACCTAATCCTAACTTTAGCGCCAACCCTAACCTAACTTTAGCCGCAACCCTAACCCTAACCTAATGGGAAAATGGAAATAAATACATTTTTTTATTTTATTATTTTTCCCTAACTAAGGAGGTGAAAAGGGGGGTTTGATTTACTATTTATAGCGGGTTTTCATGATTGGCAGCTGTCCACGCTAAAAGCGCTTTTTATTTCAAAAATAGTTTTTTGCATCGCCACATTTTGAGAGCTAAATTTTTGCATATTTTGGCCCCAGAGTCATGTAAGGTCTTATTTTTTGCGGTACGAGTTGACGTTTTATTGGTACCATTTTTTAACATGTGACATTTTTTGATCGCTTTTTAATTCGATTTTTGGGAGGTTAGAATGAACAAAAATCAGCAATTCATGAATTCTTTTGGGGGGGCGTTTTTATTGTTCCGCGTGTGGTAAAATTGATAAGCAGTTTTATTCTTCGTGTCAGTACGATTATGGCGATAACTCATTTCTATCTTTTTTTATTTTTGGCGCTTTTATAGAAAAAAAAACAATTTTATATAAAAAATAATTATTTTTGCATCGCTTTATTCTGCGAGCTATAACTTTTTTATTTTTTTCGCTGATGATGCTGTATGGCAGCTCGTTTTTTGCGGGACAAGATTATGTTTTCAGCGGTCCATGTTTATTTATATTGGTCTTTTGATCGCGTGTTATTCCCACTTTTTGTTCGGCGGTATGATGATAAAGCATTGATTTTTTGCTTTTTTTTTTTTTTTTTTTAAGGGTTCACTAAAGGGGTTAACTAGTGGGACAGTTTTATAGGGGGGGTCGTTACGGACGCGGCGATACAAATATTTGGTACTTTTATTGTTTTGTTTTTTTTATTTACGGAAGAAATGAATTTATTGGGGAATATTTTTTTTTTTTTTTATTCATTTTGAATTTTTTTTTAATACATGTTTATTTTTATTTTTTTAATTTTTTACTTTGTCCCGGTGGACATCACTGTATTTTATCAGATCGCTGGTGTGACAGTGTGCACGCACTCTGTCACACCAGCGATCGCTCAGGCAGTGCAGCAGGCTTCTCAGGACACCCGCGGCGATTAGCTGCGCTCCCTGGGAGCGCAGCTGATCGCCTATGACGTACTATCCCGTCATGTCAGATTGTCACGGTTTTTATGGACGGGATAGTCGCTAATGTCAGAGGGGGTTAAAGGCATAAAAATTCAAAACTTTGAAATTGCAAAATTTTTTAAATTTCGGCATATTTCAGGTTTTTTTCATAATAAAAACCAAGTTAAATCAAGAAACGTTACCAGACCTAAGTATAATAGTCCGAGAAAACATTCCAGAATCGCAAGATCCGTTGAAGCGTTTTCCAGAGTTATAACCCATAAAAGGCGTGTCAAATTGTAAAAATTGGCCCGGTCTTAAGTTCAAACAACCCTCGGGAGAAAGGGGTTAACGGCCTTTTAAATATTAAAAAAACTAGATTTCTAATATGACACAATTTAAAAAACAAGGTATTTATTCACTTCGTATAACCCACATGCTCACACGACAGCTTTTGAGAGTTATCCATTTAAAGCAACAAAGCATATGTCAATTGATGATTTGCCTATTTTCCCCTTTTTTAAGATGGTACAATAATAAATTATTATTGTGGTACCGTGTTAGCCAGAAAACTATGTGAATACTTTTCTTCCAATTATGACAAGAGCATTCTTAAAGTGATACCTTTATTGGCTAAACCAAAAATTTATGTTCGCAAGCTTTCAGAGCTAAAGGCTCCTTCTTCAGGCAGGTTACTGACAAGATACAATTTTTGAGAAAAAAACCAAAGTTTGCACAAATTTGATTTTCATTTTCAACAACAGAAGACAAATTGTATATCGTTAGAAAGAATTATTAAAACTTCCTAAAAAGACTTGGGGGGAAACCAAAAAGAGAAAAAGGGATGACAGCTAACAAGATTCTTAGTGACCCTAAGTGCAATTCTGTGTAGGTTTGAAAAAACCCTTAAAGTAAGACCGAACCTCAATCAATTCTCCCTTTATAATTCCTTCTGCCTCCAATGTAATTAAAATTTAAAACTAATGGAAAATAGTGGTGAACATTGCAGAAATACAAAGCAGCACCCAGAAGCCCCATGTATTCATCCGAGAGAGGTTAATAAAAATTTTTTCCAAAAGTGACTTGTTTTAATTCTTAACCAGTGAAATACTGACCCCGCATTATTAGTTTCTAATCTTGACATACGATTAAAACATTGCTCGCCTCCTGCTGTTTATGTGACGTTGGACAAATTACTTTAGCAACTCTCATTTCACCAAAACCACCTCATATGTTCACTAAAGCCAGCAAAAAATTAAATTAAGAAAACTAACAACGAAAATTCAAAGGAAACTTTTTCTTTCAATTAGAACTTTTTTAAAAAAGTAAGAAATTTACTTTTCTGATTACATTTAGTTAAAATATCTTAGATTACACTTTTAATGTTTTTGATTGTTTTTTTCCCCATGTTTATAATATGGATTTACAGCTTAAGTGGAAATAAAAATTACTTACCTTAGAATGAATTAGAAACCTGGAAATGTGCCAGTGAATGATTGCTTTGATCACATTAGACTGTATTACACATTTCATTTCAAGGAAAAGTAAAAAACAAGGGGAGTACAAAATTACTGAGATACAATGGATAAGGATAGTGTTGACGATACATACTGCAAATATGGGGTATCGGCCGATATTGGCTTATCGGAATTCCGATTCCGAGTACCATATTTTCTCATATCGGATACCGGAATCGGAATTTTCACTGCCAGTGTCCATCGGCGGGTCTTCAGGAGTCAGCGCACTTACCCCCCAAAAATTCTCCGGGGGGTCACACTGGACTGCTTCATGGCCGCCACCTTTCCCCCGGCGGTCCAGGGCGTTCTCGCGATAACGCAGTACTGCGGGTTAATCGCGGCCGAAAGCATCCATAGTCCACCGCCGGGAAGCTGGTAAGCAGCGTGCGCGCCGGGAGTCGGGCTCTGCCTGTCATTCCGAGTAGCAGAGCTGGATCCTGGACTGTCGTTACAGGGACTGCCGGACAGGTGGATACTGTTGGTTTGTTTTTTTTTTCTTTTTTTACAGGAGATCGATGGCGTCGCAGGAAGAGAGAGTAAAAAAAAAATGAAAACTGTGTTGTCTCTTTTATTCATTAAAAACTTTTTTCTTGCTGTGTCTTTTTTTTACACTTTTAAAAAAAACTTTGGGTTTAAAATAATGGTGGTGTCTATGACACCTCTCCATTATTAACCGGCTTATTGTCACCGTCAATCAACGGTTGACATTAACCCCTTATTACCCCGCTTGCCCCCGCACAGGGCAAGTGGGAAACCGGGGAAAGTGCCACAATTGCACAATCTTTTGATGCCAAATGTGGGGGTGCTGTAGCCTGGTATTATCAGGGTTGAGGCCAAAATCCTGGGCCCTTTTACAGTCTTTTAATACCAGGCCGCAGCAGTCCCGCATTTTACTTGGCTGGTTAACAAAAATAGGGGGACCCCGACCCGTTTTTTTTCGAGGGGATCCCCTATTTTTGAACCAGCCAACAAGCGAAATGCTGTGGCCTGGTATTATCAGGCTTGCAAGGTCCAGGTATTGGATCCTTACCACCTGAAAACCAGGCCTCGCGGGCTGCTTCATCGGCTGGTTAACAAAAATAGGGGGGACCCCACCCAATTTTTTTCGAGGGGACCCCCCATTTTTGTTAACAGCCCAAAATATGCAGACTTGTGGGCCCGGTATTATCAGCGCAAGGCCATGGATCTGGCTCCTTAACACCTGAAAAAACCAGCCTCAGCGGTCTGCTTTATCTGGCTGGTTAACAAAAAAAAGGGGGGACCCCACGCCAATTTTTTTCGAGGGGGACCCCTATTTTGTAATACCAAAATGCAACTCTGTGGCCTGGTATTACAGCTGGCAAGGTCCATGGATCTTGGCCCTTAAAAACCTGAAAATCCAGGCCTCAGCGGTCTGCTTCATCTGGCGGTTAACAAAAAAGGGGGACCCCCCGCTATTTTTTTTTTTTTCGAAGGGAACCCCTATTTTTTGTTAATCAGTTTCCCTCTGACATCACGTGGTGTCCCTGGCTACCTGAAGTGAAAGTGGAAAGCAATCAATTAAGCTTTCCACTTCCCCCTCCTGTCCCCCAGGAAGGACTCATTCAATTTGGGGGTTTACGTGAGGGTGCAGCATTAGCGCGGTCCCCTGCATTAAACTTAACCCATTCTGAAGGATTACAACCGGGGACCTGACTGTGCATCGATTGGTAAGAAATAATTTTGCTTTATATTTTATTTTTATTAAAAGGAAAATGGTTTTTCAGGTAAAAAAATAAAGTCAAAAACTGTGTGATTATTTCTTAAACTTCTTTTTTATTAAAGGGGTGTGTTTGATTTTTCTTTCATAAATAGGATTAATAATTGATAGTTGCTAATTGACAGCTCTCATTTTTTAACCTGGCTTAAATGACCTTAATTGCAAGGTCATTTTAACCCCTTTTAACCCATTCGCCCCGCAAGGGCAATGGAAAACACGGGAAAGTGCCGAAAGGGCAAATCTAATTAGAAATTGCCCTTCGGGGTGTCTGGGGCAGTGTTTAAAGTAGCCGGGGGGCCAAAAAAAATTGGGCCCTCTCTGGCTATTATTACTGCCCCCACTCCTGGCTTTGTCTGTCTGGTTGCGAAAATGGGGCGGGAGCCCCGCATTTTTTTTCACAATTTTTTACACCTCATATATATAAAATACATTGTCATTGAATTTTGACACATTTTTAATATATATATATATTTATATTAAAGTTCATACACTTCTACAAAGTATAATACCCTAATTCAATTGCCGGCTTTTGGAAAATGCAGAACCCGACATGAAATGACACTTGGGTACATAGGGTTAACCATGTCTTTCATTAGTTTTGATATCTGATTTGCACAAACAATTACAGATGTAAGTGTGCAAAATTTCACACCTGAAAGGGTTAATTAAAGGGGGAAATTCGTACAAAAAAGTCAGTTTTTTTACAACGAATTTACCCTTTAATTAACCCCTACAGGTGTAAAATTTTTTTGCACACATAACTGATTTTAATTTTTGTGCAAACAGATAGCAAAGGCAGAAAAGACATGTTAACCCTATGTCCCAAGTTCATTCATGTCGGTGCTTCTGTCTTTCACAGAACCGGCTTTACCGGCAATTGAATCAGAATATTTTACTATTAGAAATGTAAAAAATCATATATGTATTAATATGTCACAATGACTTTTGATATATAAAATATATTATTCTTGGGTTATTTAGTTTTTTACAAGGAAAGAAAGGGGTTTTTTTTATTTGCGATTTTTGTTCCCATAGACTACATGGACTTCCGGTACGTTATCGGGTACGCCGATTTTTAATGGTATGGGCGATCCCTTCCGATTCCAATACTTTTGGAAAACGTAAAGAAACCCAACTCTAAAAGATTGTGCCATCAGAAAATTACTTATTTGTTTAAATCAGGTTTATTGTTAAACGCAAAGAGAGATGGAATTGCCAGAATAGAAAAAAAGCAAACCCAAATGGATTTTACAAAATTAGTTAGCAATTATTTAATCAAATTGAATTTCAGTTATTATTCTCTGGGGTCGCTGCAGATCCTTTTTTTTAAACCAAAAAAAAATAAGAACAGCATCCAATCCAGTCAAGACTCAAGACAATTCATGTCTTTATTTTGCCAGATGCGACTTTTTGACCCCCAAGGTCTTTTCAAGCATGGGGTCGAAAAAGCGCATCTGGCAAAATAAAGACATGAATTTCTTCACCTGGATGGTATCCTGTTCTTCATTTTTATTTGATATACTGTTGTCCCCCTGGATCCGGAGGACTAGAATGTGCATCCATAACTGTTGTGCTGTCGGCCAAGTTTTTATTATCTTTGGATTCCATTTTTTTTACATTTTTTATTTTTTTGATTTGAAGACTTTCCCACCCCCTAACATGTCCCTGTCTCTACATCCATCTCCTTGCCTCTTCTTTCCCCCGGCATTGAGGCACGTATCTTCTTTTGCCTCTAAACTCTAAGCCATAATTCACATATGACTGCGTAGGTCTTAAACATCTCTGCACTCCAAGCCCTCACAAACATGGCAGCAAGGATGGTATATAGTGATAATGGCCTACTATGCGGAATTCCCTGGAAAAGAAGCAAGCATGTTTGCAAAGAGGGAAAAGGGGGAAGAAACCAAACAAAGATTAGATGGTGCCCTGGAGGAGCACTTGGGGAAGTTGAGTTTTTTAGATAATATTACTATTTTTTTTGGGGGAAGTATCAGGTGAGATAAAGGAGCACAGATAAGAAAGTACCGTAAGGAGCAAAATAGGGGTGGGGGATGGTACGTTCACCCTGTAAAAGGTTTTTATAAAAAACACAACTCCTTTTGGACCTGATGTGCCATAGCTGTATCCCATGGCTGGAGAGATATCATTCAGAATAACAGTTGGGCAAAAGAAAAAATATCACAATTGCAGCTGCATTCAATCATTTCTTTATTTACCAATGTATTTTGCCAACAGACGGGCCCTTTCTCAAACTTCATTTTTTTTGTTTTTTTAACACCTGGTTTTCCTAACTGGAAAGGTGACGGTTCGACACCAAAACTTGTTGGTAAATAAAGAACTTTGTATATCCTCTGGATCCCATCCTTTCAGTGAGTGCATCTTGCAGATCGTTATAACCTATGCTTTCCCAAATAATCATTTTTTTTAACCATTTGCCCTCTATGGAAACAACAAAATGATGGCCGAAGTGTTATGCAGTTGTGCGAATTGGCCAGGAGTGAATAACATAAAAACCCTATTTAGCTAGGGTGTTCCCTTCGGCCATTGATTACATGGGAAATGTGTCGAGGGATGGAAAAGGATCTCTGTATAAGCAATGGCAGATAGGTTTACTCGCAACTTGTGTTCCCCATTCTTGATGACTGCACTGAGTATAGGAAGGATGATGCAAGATGTTAAAAGGTTTTTTTCACAGTACCTTTGATAGATAGTGAGATATCATGAAGAGAAGGGATTTAAAATGAGGAAGAATTAGTAATGCAGGAG
>JARQOD010009513.1:0-31064 GCA_033576555.1 Oophaga sylvatica
TGAAGTTCTGTGCTGCACTTATGGAAGATGAAGGTGGAACGTAGACAGCTTCTCCATGCGGCCAGAACCTGGCTGGAGCCGTGTCTGAGCTTCTGAAGACTGCCCAGCCTGCGAGCACCGAGGTGTGTTCAGTGTCTAGTATGCGACGCTTCCATCATGCACTAGAATATTTTGTCCCACTTGAATCTGTGTCCTCTTGTGTTCCAAGCCAAGACAGGTCCTTCTTCAGGCAGCTGGAAATGTTGGTCAGACGAGTGGAGAATTGCTGCAACAGATTGGGGAGTGCGACACTGACCCACGGTTCCAGGTAAGCGTGAGTTTCTCAAGTTGTATTTTGTTGCCTACTTCTAATTATTCCTTATTTCCTATGACCACCACTCTCTATGCTTGCTGTATTTCATTACTCTGGTCTCTCCTTCCTTACTGTAGATGTAGATTATCCCTGTGTCCTCTCCTCTTCCTGTAGATGTAGATTATCCCTGTGTCCTCTCCTCTTCATGTAGATGTAGATTATCCCTGTGTCCTCTCCTCTTCCTGTAGATGGAGATTATCCCTGTGTCCTCTCCTCTTCCTGTAGATGTAGATTATCCCTGTGTCCTCTCCTCTTCCTCTAGATGTAGATTATCCTGTGTCTGCTCCTCTTCCTGTAGATGTAGATTATCCCTGTGTCTCTCCTCTTCCTATAGATTATCCCTGTGTCTGCTCCTCTTCCTGTAGATGTAGATTATCCCTGTGTCCTCTCCTCTTCCTGTAGATGTAGATTATCCCTGTGTCCTCTCCTCTTCATGTAGATGTAGATTATCCCTGTGTCCTCTCCTCTTCCTGTAGATGTAGATTATCCCTGTGTCCTGCTCCTCTTCCTGTAGATGTAGATTATCCCTGTGTCCTCTCCTCTTCCTATAGATTATCCCTGTGTCTGCTCCTCTTCCTGTAGATGTAGATTATCCCTGTGTCCTCTCCTCTTCTATAGATTATCCTGTGTCTCTCCTCTTCCTGTAGATGTAGATTATCCCTGTGTCCTCTCCTCTTCCTGTAGATGTAGATTATCCCTGTGTCCTCTCCTTCCTATAGATTATCCCTGTGTCTCTCCTCTTCCTGTAGATGTAGATTATCCCTGTGTCC
Organism: Oophaga sylvatica; assembly: GCA_033576555.1. NCBI lineage: Eukaryota > Metazoa > Chordata > Amphibia > Anura > Dendrobatidae > Oophaga > Oophaga sylvatica. The sequence continues at coordinate 1,123 of JARQOD010009513.1, forward strand.
TCTCCTCTTCCTTATAGATTATCCCTGTGTCTGCTCTCTTCCTGTAGATGAGATTATCCCTGTGTCCTCTCCTCTTCTGTAGATGTAGATTATCCCTGTGTCTCTCCATCTTCCTGTAGATGGAATTATCCCTGTGTCCTCTCCTCTTCCTGTAGATGATTATCCCTGTGTCCTCTCCTCTTCCTGTAGATGGAATTATCCCTGTGTCCTCTCCTCTTCCTGTAGATTATCCCTGTGTCCGCTCCTCTTCCTGTAGATGAGATTATCCCTGTGTCCTCTCCTCTTCCTGTAATGAATTATCCCTGTGTCCGCTCCTCTTCCTGTAGATGAGAATTATCCCTGTGTCCTCTCCTCTTCCTGTAGATGGATTATCCCTGTGTCCTCTCCTCTTCCTGTAGATGGAGATTATCCCTGTGTCCTCTCCTCTTCCTGTAGATGTAGATTATCCCTGTGTCCTCTCCTCTTCCTATAGATTATCCCTGTGCCTGCTCCTCTTCCTGTAGATGAGATTATCCCTGTGTCCTCTCCTCTTCTGTAGATGTAGATTATCCCTGTGTCCTCTCCTCTTCCTGTAGATGGAGATTATCCCTGTGTCCTCTCCTCTTCCTGTAGATGGAGATTATCCCTGTGTCTCTCCTCTTCCTGTAGATGGAGATTATCCTGTGTCCTCTCCTCTTCCTGTATGAGATTATCCCTGTGTCCCTCCTCTTCCTGTAGATGTAGATTATCCCTGTGTCCTCTCCTCTTCCTGTAGATGGAGATTATCCCTGTGTCCTCTCCTCTTCCTGTAATAGATTATCCCTGTGTCCCTCCTCTTCTGTAGATGAGATTATCCCTGTGTCCTCTCCTCTTCCTGATGGAGATTATCCCTGTGTCCTGCTCTCTTCCTGTAATGAGATTATCCCTGTGTCCTCTCCTCTTCCTGTAGATGGAGATTATCCCTGTGTCCTCTCTCTTCCTGTAGATGGAATTATCCCTGTGTCCTCTCCTCTTCCTGTAGATTATCCCTGTGTCCTGCTCCTCTTCCTGTAGATGTAGATTATCCCTGTGTCCTCTCCTCTTCCTGTAGATTACTGGTCCTCTCTTCTGTAGATTATCCCTGTGTCCTCTCCTCTTCCTGTAGATGTAGATTATCCCTGTGTCCTCTCCTCTTCCTGTAGAAATTATCCCTGTGTCCTCTCCTCTTCCTGTAGATTATCCCTGTGTCCTCTCCTCTTCCTGTAGATGTAGATTATCCCTGTGTCCTCTCCTCTTCCTGTAGATGTAGATTATCCCTGTGTCCTCTCCTCTTCCTTGTAGATTATCCCTGTGTCCTCTCCTCTTCCTGTAGATTAATCCCTGTGTCCTCTCCTCTTCCTGTAGATGTAGATTATCCCTGTGTCCTCTCCTCTTCCTGTAGATGGAGATTATCCCTGTGTCCTCTCCTCTTCCTGTAGATTATCCCTGTGTCCTCTCCTCTTCCTGTAGATGTAGATATCCCTGTGTCCGCTCCTCTTCCTGTAGATGTAGATATCCCTGTGTCCTCTCCTCTTCCTGTAGATGTAGATTATCCCTGTGTCCTCTCCTCTTCCTGTAGATTATCCCTGTGTCCTCTCCTCTTCCTGTAGATTATCCCTGTGTCCTCTCCTCTTCTGTAGATGTAGATTATCCCTGTGTCCTCTCCTCTTCCTGTAGATGGAATTATCCCTGTGTCCTCTCCTCTTCCTGAGATGTAGATTATCCCTGTGTCCTCTCCTCTTCCTGTAGATGTATTATCCCTGTGTCCGCTCCTCTTCCTGTAGATGTAGATTATCCCTGTGTCCTCTCCTCTTCCTGTAGATTATCCCTGTGTCCTGCTCCTCTTCCTGTAGAGAGATTATCCCTGTGTCCTCTCCTCTTCCTGTAGATGGAGATTATCCCTGTGTCCTCTCCTCTTCCTGTAGATATATCCCTGTGTCCTCTCTCTTCCTGTAGATGAGATTATCCCTGTGTCCTCTCCTCTTCCTGTAGATGGAGATTATCCCTGTGTCCTCTCCTCTTCCTGTAGATTATCCCTGTGTCCTCTCCTCTTCCTGTAGATGTAGATTATCCCTGTGTCCTCTCCTCTTCCTGTGATAGATTATCCCTGTGTCCTCTCCTCTTCCTGTAGATTATCCCTGTGTCCTCTCCTCTTCCTGTAGATGTAGATTATCCCTGTGTCCTCTCCTCTTCCTGTAGATGGATTATCCCTGTGTCCTCTCCTCTTCCTGTAGATTATCCCTGTGTCCTCTCCTCTTCCTGTAGATGTAGATTATCCCTGTGTCCCTCCTCTTCCTGTAGATGGAGATTATCCCTGTGTCCTCTCCTCTTCCTGTAGATTATCCCTGTGTCCTCTCCTCTTCCTGTAGATGAATTATCCCTGTGTCCTCTCCTCTTCCTGTAGATGGAGATTATCCCTGTGTCCTCTCCTCTTCCTGTAGATTATCCCTGTGTCCTCTCTCTGTCTGTAGATTATCCCTGTGTCCTCTCCTCTTCCTGTAGATGAGATTATCCCTGTGTCCTCTCCTCTTCCTGTAGATGAGATTATCCCTGTGTCTCTCCTCTTCCTGTAGATGGAGAATTATCCCTGTGTCCTCTCCTCTTCCTGTAGATTATCCCTGTGTCCCTCCTCTTCCTGTAGATGTAGATTATCCCTGTGTCCTCTCCTCTTCCTGTAGATTATCCCTGTGTTGCTCTCTTCCTGTAGATGGAGATTATCCCTGTGTCCTCTCCTCTTCCTGTAGATGGAGATTATCCCTGTGTCCTCTCCTCTTCCTGTAGATGGAAATTATCCCTGTGTCCTCTCCTCTTCCTGTAATGTAGATTATCCCTGTGTCCTCTCCTCTTCCTGTAGATGTAGATTATCCCTGTGTCCTCTCCTCTTCCTGTAGATTATCCCTGTGTCCCTCCTCTTCCTGTAGATGTAGATTAACCCTGTGTCCTCTCCTCTTCCTGTAGATTATCCCTGTGTCCTCTCCTCTTCCTGTAGAATTATCCCTTGTGTCCTCTCCTCTTCCTGTAGATGTGATTATCCCTGTGTCCTCTCCTCTTCCTGTAGATGGAGTTATCCCTGTGTCCTCTCCTCTTCCTGTAGATTATCCCTGTGTCCTCTCCTCTTCCTGTAGATGTAGATTATCCCTGTGTCCGCTCCTCTTCCTGTAGATGGAGATTATCCCTGTGTCCTCTCCTCTTCCTGTAGATTATCCCTGTGTCCGCTCCTCTTCCTCCTTCCTGTCTATTGTCTCTGTGGCTCTTCCTCTTCCTCCTTCCTCTCTATTGTCTGTGGCTCCTCCTCTTCCTCCTTCCTGTCTATTGTCCCCATGACTCCTCCTCTTCTTTCTTCCTGTCTTGTCTCTGTGGCTCCTCCTCTTCCTCCTTCCTGTCTTGTCTTGACCTCTATGCGTGGATCATTCCTTTATCTGGACCAGTTCTATTGATCTCCCCTCCATTGGTGTCTATGTATATAAAGTGCCCTCTCTGTCTCCTTCCTCCTCTTGTTCTTCTGTGTGTTCATTTTTGGGTCCTTGTCCATATCTTTACTTTTGTGAGTTCCCACAGATGTCGGCCGGCAGAGCCACTCGCACGCTCACCTCAGTGTCAGATCAGAGGACGGTAACACGAGTGTTATATGTTCTGTAGCTTCCTGGTGTGGGCTCTTGGTTTTTGTGATTGAAGGGTTAATCTGTATTCTTATTCTTCTTTAATAATTTGATTATTTTAATCATTTTCCTGATTTCGGGCTTATTCTGCTGCTTGGCTGCTGCTCTTTGCCACTGGTGCTCTGAGGGTCTTCGCCTGGTTCCTCACCGTAGTTGGGGCCACTGGTGCTCTGAGGGTCTCCGCCTGGTTTCTCACCGTAGTTGGGGCCACTGGTGCTCTGAGGGTCTCGGCCTGGTTTCTCACCGTAGTTGGGGCCACTGGTGCTCTGAGGGTCTCCGCCTGGTTCCTGGCCGTTGTTGGGGCCACTGGTGCTCTGAGGGTCTCCGCCTGGTTTCTCACCATAGTTGGGGCAACTGGTGCTGTGAGGGTCTCCGCCTGGTTCCTCACCGTAGTTGGGGCCACTGGTGCTCTGAGGGTCTCCGCCTGGTTCCTCACCGTAGTTGGGGCCACTGGTGCTCTGAGGGTCTCCGCCTGGTTTCTCACCGTAGTTGGGGCCACTGGTGCTCTGAGGGTCTCCGCCTGGTCTCTCACCATAGTTGGGGCCACTGGTTCTCTGATGGTCGCCGCCTGGTTTCTCACCGTAGTTGGTGCCACTGGTTCGGAGGGTCTCCGCCTGGTTTCTCACCCTAGTTGTGGTGGGTTTTGCATTCACACTTGCCTTTGAAAACTAAGTTTTATAAACCCTATTAATAAGTTCTGTGTTCTCAGAAGGGTCCTCCGAGCAGCGTTCGGAGCGCGTGTGTAGGGCTGCGGAGCGCTGGATCGCGTGTGTAGGGCTGCGGAGCGCTGGAGCGCGTGGGTAGAGCTGCGGAGCGCGTGTGTAGGGCTGTGGAGCGTGTGTATAGGGCTGCGGAGAGTTTGTATAGGGCTGCGGCTTGCGGAGCGCATGTATAGGGCTGTGGAGCGCGTGTGTAGGGCTGCTGCGTGCGGAGCGCGTTATAGGGCTGCGGAGCTCGTGTATAAGGCTGCGGAGCGCTGGAGCGCGTGTATAGGGCTGCGGAGCGTGTGTATTGGGCTGTGGCGTGCGGAGCGTGTGTGTAGGGCTGCGGCGTGCTTGTATAGGGCTGCGGCGTGCGGAGCGCGTGTATAAGGCTGTGGAACGCGTGTATAGGGCTGCGGAGCGCGTGTAGGGCTGCGTCGTGCTTATATAGGGCAGCGGCGTGCGGAGCACGTGTATAAGGCTGTGGAGCGCGTGTATAGGGCTGCGGTGTGCGGAGCGCATGTATAGGGCTGCGGAGCGCTGGAGCGCGTATATAGGGCTGCGGAGCGCGTGTATAGGGCTGCAGCGTGCTGAGGGCGTGTGTAGGGCTGCGGCGCACGTGTATAAGGCAGCAGAGCGCTGGAGCGTGTGTATAGGGCTTTGGCGTGCGGAGCACGTGTATAGGGCTGGGGCGTGCGTGTATATGGCTGTGGCGTGCGGAGCGCGTGTATAGGGCTGTGGCGTGCGGAGCGCGTGTATAAGGCTGCGGAGCGCTGGAGCGCGTGTGTAGGGCTGCGGCGTGCGAGCGCGTGTATAAGGCTGCGGAGCCCTGGAGCGCGTGTGTAAGGCTGCGGAGCGCGTGTATAAGACTGTGGAGCGCTGGAGCGCGTGTACAGGGCTGCGGCGTGCGGAGCGCATGTATAGGGCTGTGGAATGTATTCCTGGAAAATGCATCACAGATGACATCCCATGCATGAGCGAATAGACTGATGGAAGCTTTTGTAACCGCCATAGCACGGACACATGGTGTCCAGTCACTGCATACCGCTATACCGGACAGCACATATACGGGACAGGCTTCAGGTCCACGGGCGGACAAGAGTACTGACATACAAGGTGGAGCAAGTGGAAACAGAGGTGCCGCCCCATAGCAGTGCTGGGGCAGGTCCCAGAGCAGCGACGGCCCAAGAGCAGCGCCAGGACGGGTCCTAGAGCTGCCTCATATCAACGCTTGGATAGGTCCCAGAGCAAGCTGTCCCAAGAGCAGCGCCGCCCCATAGCAGTGCCGGGGCAAGTCCCAGAGCAGCGACGGCCCAAGAGCAATGACTTCCCAAGAGCAGCGCCAGGACCGGTTTCAGAGCTGCCCCATATCAACGCTGGGATAGGTCCCAGAGCAAGCTGTCCCAAGAGCAGCGCCGCCCCATAGCATCGCCAGGACAGGTCCCAGAGCAGCGACAGCCCAAGATCAGCACCAGGACAGGTTCCTGAGCTGCCCATATCAATATCGGGATGGGTCCCAGAACAGGGACAGATTCCAGAGCAGTGCCGGTTCCAGAGCAGCGCCACTCTATAGCAATGCCAGGACAGGTCCCAGAGCAAGGACAGATCCCAGAGCAGCATAGTCCCAAGAGCAGTGTCGGTTCCAGAGCAGCGCCGCCCCATAGCAATACCGGACAGGTCCCAGAACAGACCCGGTTCCAGAGGAGCACCAGGACAGTCTCACACTCTGATTTCTGGGTTTTTGGCAGGAGCCTCTATCCTCCTTTCAAAACGTTGGTGAATTAGTGGGTCGCCTCCGCTGTGTCAGTTTCTACATCACTATTGGGTGAGGACCTGTATACCTGGTTCTTGCCCTGTTCCCCAGTGACGGGTGTGTTTGGGGTTGGTCGGGTGCATTCATGCTCTTGTCAGGATGTAGTTTGGTGAGGACCCGTATACCTGGTTCTTGCCCCGTTCCCCAGTGACGGGTGTGTTTGGGGTTGGGTCACGGTGCATTCATCCTCTTATCAGGATGTAGTTTGGTGAGAACCCATATACCTGATTCTTGCCTCGTTCCCCAGTGACGGGTGTGTTTGGGGCTGGTCGGGTGCATTCATGCTCTTGTCAGGATGTAGTTTGGTGAGGACCCATATACCTGGTTCTTGCCTCGTTCCCCAGTGACGGGTATGTTTGGGACTGGTCGGGTGCATTCATGCTCTTGTCAGGATGTAGTTTGGTGAGGACCCATTTACCTGGTTCTTGTCCCGTTCCCCAGTGATGGGTGTGTTTGGGGCTGGTCGGGTGCATTCATGCTCTTGTCAGGATGTAGTTTGGTGAGGACTCATATACCTGGTTCTTGCCCCGTTCCCCAGTGACGGTTGTGTTTGGGTTTGGTCAGGTGCATTCATGCTCTTGTCAGGATGTAGTTTGGTGAGGACCCGTATACCTGGTTCTTGCCCCGTTCCCCAGTGACAGGTGTGTTTGGGGTTGGTCGTTTGCATTCATGCTCTTGTCAGGATGTAGTTTGGTGAGGACCCGTATACCTGGTTATTGCCCCGTTCCCCAGTGACTGGAGTGTTTGGGGTTGGGTGCATTCATCCTCTTATCAGGATGTAGTTTGGTGAGGACCCATATACCTGGTTCTTGCCCCGTTCCCCAGTGACGGGTGTGTTGTGGGTTGGTCAGGTGCATTCATGCTCTTGTCAGGATGTAGTTTGAGGACCCGTATACCTGGTTCTTGCCCCGTTCCCCAGTGATGGGTGTGTTTGGGGTTGGTCAGGTGCATTCATGCTCTTGTCAGGATGTAGTTTGGTGAGGACCCGTATACCTGGTTCTTGCCCCGTTCCCCAGTGACGGGTGTATTTGGGGTTAGGTGCATTCATCCTCTTATCAGGATGTAGTTTGGTGAGAACCCATATACCTGGTTCTTGCCCTGTTCCCCAGTGACGGGTGTGTTTGGGGTTGGGTGCATTCATCCTCTTATCAGCATGAAGTTTGGTGAGGACCCATATACCTGGTTCTTGCCCCGTTCCCCAGTGACGGGTGTGTTTGGGGCTGGTCGGGTGCATTCATGCTCTTGTCAGGATTTAGTTTGGTGAGGACCCGTATACCTGGTTCTTCCTCCGTTCCCCAGTGACTGGTGTGTTTGGGGTTGGGTGCATTCATCCTCTTATCAGGATGTAGTTTGGTGAGGACCCATATACCTGGTTCTTGCCCCGTTCCCCAGTGATGGGTGTGTTTGGGGCTGGTTGGGTGCATTCATGCTCTTGTCAGGATGCAGTTTGGTGAGGACCCGTAACCTGGTTCTTCCTCCGTTCCCCAGTGACTGGTGTGTTTGGGGCTGGTCGGGTGCATTCATCCTCTTATCAGGATGTAGTTTGGTGAGAACCCATATACCTGGTTCTTGCCCTGTTCCCCAGTGACGGGTGTGTTTGGGGTTGGGTGCAATCATCCTCTTATCAGGATGTAGTTTGGTGAGGACCCATATACCTGGTTCTTGCCCGTTCCCCAGTGACGGGTGTGTTTGGGGCTGGTTGGGTGCATTCATGCTCTTGTCAGGATGCAGTTTGGTGAGGACCCGTAACCTGGTTCTTCCTCCGTTCCCCAGTGACTGGTGTGTTTGGGGCTGGTCGGGTGCATTCATCCCCTTATCAGGATGTAGTTTGGTGAAGACCCATATACCTGGTTCTTGCCCCGTTCCCCAGTGACAGATGTGTTTGGGGCTGGTCGGGTGCATTCATGCTCTTGTCAGGATGTAGTTTGGTGAGGACCTGTATACCTGGTTCTTCCTCCGTTCCCCAGTAACGGGTGTGTTTGGGGCTGGTCGGGTGCATTCATGCTCTTGTCAGGATGTAGTTTGGTGAGGACCCGTATACCTGGTTCTTGCCCCGTTCCCCAGTGACGGGTGTGTTTGGGGCTGGTCGGGTGCATTCATGCTCTTGTCAGGATGTAGTTTGGTGAGGACCCATATACCTGGTTCTTGCCTCGTTCCCCAGTGACGGGTATGTTTGGGACTGGTCGGGTGCATTCATGCTCTTGTCAGGATGTAGTTTGGTGAGGACCCATTTACCTGGTTCTTGTCCCGTTCCCCAGTGATGGGTGTGTTTGGGGCTGGTCGGGTGCATTCATGCTCTTGTCAGGATGTAGTTTGGTGAGGACTCATATACCTGGTTCTTGCCCCGTTCCCCAGTGACGGTTGTGTTTGGGTTTGGTCAGGTGCATTCATGCTCTTGTCAGGATGTAGTTTGGTGAGGACCCGTATACCTGGTTCTTGCCCCGTTCCCCAGTGACAGGTGTGTTTGGGGTTGGTCGTTTGCATTCATGCTCTTGTCAGGATGTAGTTTGGTGAGGACCCGTATACCTGGTTATTGCCCCGTTCCCCAGTGACTGGAGTGTTTTGGGGTTGGGTGCATTCATCCTCTTATCAGGATGTAGTTTGGTGAGGACCCATATACCTGGTTCTTGCCCCGTTCCCCAGTGACGGGTGTGTTGTGGGTTGGTCAGGTGCATTCATGCTCTTGTCAGGATGTAGTTTGAGGACCCGTATACCTGGTTCTTGCCCCGTTCCCCAGTGATGGGTGTGTTTGGGGTTGGTCAGGTGCATTCATGCTCTTGTCAGGATGTAGTTTGGTGAGGACCCGTATACCTGGTTCTTGCCCGTTCCCCAGTGAGGTGTGTTTGGGGTGGTCGGGTGCATTCATGCTCTTGTCAGGATGTAGTTTGGTGAGGACCCATATACCTGGTTCTTGCCTGTTCCCCAGTGACGGGTTGTTTGGGGCTGGTCGGGTGCATTCATGCTCTTGTCAGGATGTAGTTTGGTGAGGACCCATTTACTGGTTCTTGTCCCGTTCCCCAGTGAGGGTGTGTTTGGGGTGGTGGTGCATTCATCTCTTGTCAGGATGTAGTTTGGTGAGGACCCATATACCTGGTTCTTGCCCGTTCCCCAGTGACGGTGTGTTTGGGTTGGTCAGGTGCATTCATGCTCTTGTCAGGATGTAGTTTGGTGAGGACCGTATACCTGGTTCTTGCCCCGTTCCCAGTGAGGTGTGTTTGGGTTGGTCGGTGCATTCATGCTCTTGTCAGGATGTAGTTGGTGAGACCCATATACCTGGTTCTTGCCCGTTCCCCAGTGACGGGTGTGTTTGGGGTGGTCGGTGCATTCATGCTCTTTCAGGATGTAGTTTGGTGAGGACCCTATACCTGGTTCTTGCCCGTTCCCCAGTGAGGGTGTGTTTGGTGGTCGGGCATTCATCTCTTTCAGGATGTAGTTTGTGAGGACCCGTATACCTGGTTCTTGCCCGTTCCCCAGTGACGGGTGTGTTTGGGTTGGTCGGTGCATTCATGCTCTTGTCAGGATGTAGTTTGGTGAGGACCCGTATACCTGGTTCTTGCCCCGTTCCCCAGTGACGGGTGTGTTTGGGGCTGGTCGAGTGCATTCATGCTCTTGTCAGGATGTAGTTTGTTGAGGACCCATATACCTGGTTTTTCCCCTGTTCCTCGGTGAGGCGTATTTTGGGTCTGGTTGTGTACATTCAGTCACCAGCCAGCTCTCGGGCAGGTTAAATATGAAACCAAAACTATGGCTGTAAATCTGGAAAATACTCCCACAATACTCAGAAAAACCCAATAACATTAATATAAAAAAATATTTGGAAAGGAGCCAAAAAAAAACAATAATAGAGAACAAGTGTGTTGAGATCAAATAATAAAAAATATATAGTTTATTAATGTATAGCAATATAAAAAGGTCACTATAAAATAGAGACATTGGCGACAGGTAGTGATGAGCGAACGTGCTCGGATAAGGTGTTAGCTGAGCATGCTTGTGCGCTAACAGAGTGTTTTCGACATGCTCCAAAAATGTATTCCTAGTCCCCGCGTCTGTATGTGTTGCGGCTGTCGAACAGGAGCGAGACATGCAGCCATGTGGACACGTACATATTTTTCGATCACGACGAAGACACTCGTGACCGGTAGATGGGGCAGATGCCAAAATATAGGAGCACGTCATGAACTACACGGTATAAATAATTATAAGACAAGTGTCCCACTAGATGACCCCCACATGTAGAGTGACAACATCTTATAATAACTTATGTCAGTCAATCAAGGTATAACCGTGCAGAGTGAGCTTCATTGTGTGACGTCAGCAAGTGAGGGTCTGACAGGGATAAAAGTAGTAATATATGCATTACCCATGAAGGGAGTGTGTCCTGGCATGAGTCCTAACTCCCCGACTTGCATTTCACATGGGCTTCCTCGGGGGCTGAAGATTTTGTTGGGTCACGATACTCCTAGTTCTTCTCCTTTGAGGGGTGTGTTTGGGGCTAGTCAGGTGCATGCAATCCCTGGACAGCTCTGCTCGGGATGTAGTTGTGTCCGGAAACTTACTCCTAGTTCTACCCCGTTGAGGGGTATGTTTTGGGGCTGGTCAGGTGCAGGCAAGCCCAGAAAGCTGGGTGTAGGTGGGTCATAACACTCCTAGTTCTTCTCCCGTGAGGGGTGTATTTGGGGCTGGTCGGGTGCATGCAGTCCTAGGCAACTCTGGTCAGGATGTATTTGGGTCAGGACACTTACTCCTAGTTCTTTCTCGGTGAGTTGTGTGTTTGGGATTGGTCGGGTGCATGCAGTCCCTGGACAGCTCGGGTCAGGATGAAGTTATGTCAGGACAATTAATCCTAGTCCTTCTCCGGTGAGGGGTGTATTTGGGGCGGGTCGGGTGCATGGAGTCCCTGGACAGCTCTGGTCAGGACACTTCGAATTCTTCCCTAGTGAAGGGTGTGTTTGGGGCTGGTCAGGTGCATGCAGTCCCTGAACAGCTCTTTTCAGGATGTAGTTGGGTCAGGACACTTACTCCTAGCTCTTCTCCGGTGAGGGGTATGTTTGAGACTGGTCGGGTGCATGCTTACCCTGGACTGCTCTTCAGGATATAGTTGGGTGAGGACCCGGCTACCTGGTTCTTCCCCGGTGAGGAATATGTTTGAGGCTAGTCGGGTGAATGAAGTCCCCGGTCAGCTTTGGTCAGGATATAGTTGGATTGTGACCTGTATACCTGGTTTCCCTGGTGAGGGCTATGTTTGGGGCTGGTCAGGTGCATGCAGTCTCCGTACAGTTTTGATCAGTATGTAGTTGGGAGAGGACCCGGCTAACTGGTTCTTTCCCGGTGAAGGGTATGTTTGGGGCTGGTTAGGTGCATGCAATCTCCATACAGTTCTGGTCAAGATGTAGTTGGGTGAGGACCCGTGTACCTGGTTCTAACCCAGTGAGGATTATGTTTGGTGCTGGTCAGGTGAATGCAGTCCCCAGTCAGCTTTGGTCAGTATATAGTTGGATTGTGACCTGTATACCTGGTTTCCCTGCTGAGGGGTATGTTTGGGACTGGTCGGGTGCATGCTTTCCCCGGACTGCTCTTCAGGATATAGATGGGTGAGGACCCATGTATCTGGTTCTTCCCCGGCGAGCAATATGTTTGGGGCGGGTCGGGTAAATGCAGTCCCCGCTCATCTCTGGTCAGGATATAGTTGGATTGTGACCTGTATACCTGGGTTCCCTGGTGAGGGGTATGTTTGGGATTGGTTGGGTGTATGCTTTCCCCAGACTACTCTTCAGGATGTAGTTAGGTGAGGACTAGGGTTGAGCATTCCGATACCGAAACCCGGTTCCGATACCTGAAATCCAATGTAAGTCTATGGGAACAAAATATCGGAATTAAAAATATTCCGATATTTTGTTCCCATAGACTTACATTGGATTTCAGGTATCGGAACCGGGTTTCGGTATCGGAATGCTCAACCCTAGTGAGGACCTGTGTACCTGGTTCTTCCCCGATGAGGGGTATGTTTGGGGCTGGTCAGGTGCATGCAATCTGCATACAGTTCTGGTCAGGATATAGTTGTGTGAGGACCCGTGTATCTGGTTCTTCCCCGGTGAGGGTATGTTTGGGTCTGGTCAGGTGCATGCAATCTCCATATAGTTCTGGTCAGGATATAGTTGTGTGAGGACCTGTGTATCTGGTTCTTCCCAGGTGATGAATATGTTTGGTGCTGGTCGGGTGAATGCAGTCCCCGGACAGCTCGTTAGGATGTAGTTGGGTGAGGACCCGTGTATGTGGTTCTTCCCCAGTGAGGAATATGTTTGGTGCTGGTCGGGTGAATGCAGTCCCCGGACAGCTCGTTAGGATGTAGTTGGGTGAGGACCCGTGTATGTGGTTCTTCCCCAGTGAGGAATATGTTTGGGGCTGGTCGGGTGCACGCTGTTCCCGGACAGCTGGTTAGGATGCAGTTGGGTGAGGACCCATGAATCTGGTTCATCCCCGGTGAGGGCATGTTTGGAGCTGGTCGGGTGAATGCAGTCCCCAGACAGCTCGTTAGGATGTAGTTGGGTTGTGACCTGTATACCTGGATCTTCCCCGGTGAGGAATATGTTTATGGCTGGTCAGGTGAATGCAGTCCCCATTCAGCTCTGGTGAGGATATATATAAACAAAATTATTTGTCAAAGGAATCCAAATTTTTAGGTGCCTCTGTGCAAAAATTAGAAGGGGCAAGATAAAATTGGATAAAATGTATAACTTTTTTTATTACATCAGTTAAAATAATATCATAGAAAAACAGGAAGAGGTGTAAGGAAAAAAGGGGAGCTGGGAAATGCTCTCAATAAATATAGAATCGGTAGCAGCAAGGAAATCAATTAGGCATGAAACACCCCAAAAAAGGGGAAAAGGAAAAATTAACAATCCTAAAGTGTCAGTGTTATAATAAATATCAGGTTTTGCGCATCTGCTAAATCATTAATCATTGAAACAGCTGGTAGCAAGAAATAGGTCTATAAACGAACTCTTATAGAGATATATGTGCAAACCATAAGCTGGCGTGCCCAGCCGGAACCAGAAACTACCGTATTCCGCTAAAGTGGCAGATAAAGACACTAATTTATGCCCAGTTCAGGTGCAATATTCAGAATTGGCCACATGGTTCTGTCTAGTTGCCAACATTATACTACAGACCACTATATCACTGGATGTGTATCTAAAAGTCTGTGAAGTATCTAAGATCTGTTGGTGTTAGAATATGCCTAACAGTGATCGCTCATGTCATATTGGTATACCTTATTGTAGCACAGTCGCTGTTTCAAAGTGTATGCGAGAGATTACACCTCCGGGCCCCTGGTCAGAATATAGTTTGGTTGTGACCTGTGTACCTGGTTCTTCCCCACTGAGAGGTATGTTTGGGGCAGGTCAGATGCACACTGTCCCCAGACTGCTCTTCAGGATGTAGTTGGGTGAGGACCCGTGTATCTGGTTCTTCCCCGGTGAGGGGTATGTTTGGGGCTGGTCGGGTGAATGCAATCTCTGGTCAGGATATAGTTGGATTGTGACCTGTATACCAGATTCCTCCCCGGTGAGGTTATGTTTGGGGCTGGTCGGCTGCACACTGTCCCCAGACAGCTCGTTAGGAGGTAGTTGGGTGAGGACGTGAATACCTGATTCTTCCCCGGTAAGGGGTCTGTTTGGGGCTGGTCGGGTGCACGCTGTCCCCTGACAGCTCGTTAGGATATAGTTGGGTGAGGACCTGTATACCTGGTTCTTCCCCGGGGAGGGGTATGTTTGGGGCTGGTCGGGTGAATGTAGTCCTCGGTGAGCTTTGGTCAGGATGTAGTTGAATTGTGACCTGTATACCTGGTTCTTCCCCGGTGAGGGGTGTGTTTGGGGCTGGTCGGGTGAATGTAGTCCCTGGTTAGCTTTGGTCAGGATGTAGTTGGATTGTGACCTGTATACCTGGTTCTTCCCTGGTGAGGGGTGTGTTTGTGGCTGGTCGGGTGAATGTAGTCCCCCGGTCAGCTGTGGTCAGGATATAGTTGGATTGTGACCTGTATACCTGGTTCTTCCCCGGTGAGGTGTGTGTTTGGGGCTGGTCGGGTGAATGTAGTCCCCGGTCAACTTTGGTCAGGATGTAGTTCGATTGTGACCTGTATACCTAATTCCTCCCCTGTGAGGGGTGTGTTTGGGGCTGGTCGGGTGAATGTAGTCACCGGTCAGCATTGGTCAGGATATAGTTGGATTGTGACCTGTATACCTGGTTCTTCCCCGGTGAGGGGTATGTTTGGGGCTGGTCGGGTGAATGTAGTCCCCGGTCAGCTTTGGTCAGGATGTAGTTGGATTGTGACCTGTATACCTGGTTTTTCCCCGGTGAGGTGTGTGTTTGGGGCTGGTCGGGTGAATGTAGTCCCCGGTCAGCTGTGGTCAGGATGTAGTTGGATTGTGACCTGTATACCTGGTTCTTCCCCTGTGAGGTGTGTGTTTGGGGCTGATCGGGTGAATGTAGTCACCGGTCAGCTTTGGTCAGGATATAGTTGGATTGTGACCTGTATACCTGGTTCTTCCCCGGTGAGGTGTGTGTTTGGGGCTGGTCGGGTGAATGTAGTCACCGTTCAGCTTTGGTCAGGATGTAGTTGGATTTTGACCTGTATACCTGGTTCTTCCCCGGTGAGGTGTGTGTTTTGGGGCTGGTCGGGTGAATGTAGTCACCGTTCAGCTTTGGTCAGGATGTAGTTGGATTGTGACCTGTATACCTGATTCCTCCCCTGTGAGGGGTGTGTTTGGGGCTGGTCGGGTGAATGTAGTCCCCGGTCAGCTCTGGTCAGGATATAGTTGGATTGTGACCTGTATACCTAATTCCTCCCCCGTGAGGGGTGTGTTTGGGGCTGGTCGGGTGAATGTAGTCCCCGGTCAACTTTGGTCAGGATGTAGTTCGATTGTGACCTGTATACCTAATTCCTCCCCTGTGAGGGGTGTGTTTGGGGCTGGTCGGGTGAATGTAGTCACCGGTCAGCATTGGTCAGGATATAGTTGGATTGTGACCTGTATACCTGGTTCTTCCCCGGTGAGGGGTATGTTTGGGGCTGGTCGGGTGAATGTAGTCCCCGGTCAGCTTTGGTCAGGATGTAGTTGGATTGTGACCTGTATACCTGGTTTTCTCCCCGGTGAGGTGGTGTTTTGGGGCTGGTCGGGTGAATGTAGTCCCCGGTCAGCTGTGGTCAGGATGTAGTTGGATTGTGACCTGTATACCTGGTTCTTCCCCTGTGAGGTGTGTGTTTGGGGCTGATCGGGTGAATGTAGTCACCGGTCAGCTTTGGTCAGGATATAGTTGGATTGTGACCTGTATACCTGGTTCTTCCCCGTGAGGTGTGTGTTTGGGGCTGGTCGGGTGAATGTAGTCACCGTTCAGCTTTGGTCAGGATGTAGTTGGATTTTGACCTGTATACCTGGTTCTTCCCCGTGAGGTGTGTGTTTGGGGCTGGTCGGTGAATGTAGTCACCGTTCAGCTTTGGTCAGGATGTAGTTGGATTTTGACCTGTATACCTGATTCCTCCCCTGTGTGGGGTGTAGTTTTGGGCTGGTCGGGTGAATGTAGTCCCTGGTCAGCTTTGGTCAGGATGTAGTTGGATTGTGACCTATATACCTGGTTCTTCCCCGGTGAGGTGTGTGTTTGGGGCTGGTCGGGTGAATGTAGTCACCGTTCAGCTTTGGTCAGGATGTAGTTGGATTTTGACCTGTATACCTGATTCCTCCCCTGTGTGGGGTGTATTTGGGGCTGGTCGGGTGAATGTAGTCCCCGGTCAGCTTTGGTCAGGATGTAGTTGGATTTTGACCTGTATACCTGGTTCTTCCCCGGTGAGGTGTGTGTTTGGGGCTGGTCGGGTGAATGTAGTCACCGTTCAGCTTTGGTCAGGATGTAGTTGGATTTTGACCTGTATACCTGATTCCTCCCCTGTGTGGGGTGTATTTGGGGCTGGTCGGGTGAATGTAGTCCCCGGTCAGCTTTGGTCAGGATGTAGTTGGATTGTGACCTGTATACCTGGTTCTTCCCCGGTGAGGGGTATGTTTGGGGCTGGTCAGGTGAATGTAGTTCCCGGTTAGCTGTGGTCAGGATATAGTTGGATTGTGACCTGTATACCTGGTTCTTCCCCTGTGAGGTGTGTGTTTGGGGCTGGTCGGGTGAATGTAGTCACCGTTCAGCTTTGGTCAGGATGTAGTTGGATTTTGACCTGTATACCTGGTTCTTCCCCGGTGAGGTGTGTGTTTGGGGCTGATCGGGTGAATGTAGTCACCGGTCAGCTTTGGTCAGGATCTAGTTGGATTGTGACCTGTATACCTGGTTCTTCCCCGGTGAGGGGTGTGTTTGGGGCTGGTCGGGTGAATGTAGTCCCCGGTCAGCTGTGGTCAGGATGTAGTTGGATTGTGACCTGTATACCTGGTTCTTCCCCTGTGAGGTGTGTGTTTGGGGCTGGTCGGGTGAATGTAGTCACCGGTCAGCTTTGGTCAGGATGTAGTTGGATTTTGACCTGTATACCTGATTCCTCCCCTGTGTGGGGTGTGTTTGGGGCTGGTCGGTTGAATTTAGTCCCCGGTCAGCTTTGGTCAGGATGTAGTTGGATTGTGACCTGTATACCTGGTTCTTCCCCTGTGAGGTGTGTGTTTGGGGCTGGTCGGGTGAATGTAGTCACCGGTCAGCTTTGGTCAGGATGTAGTTGGATTTTGACCTGTATACCTGATTCCTCCCCTGTGTGGGGTGTGTTTGGGGCTGGTCGGGTGAATTTAGTCCCCGGTCAGCTTTGGTCAGGATGAAGTTGGATTGTGACCTGTATACCTGGTTCTTCCCCGGTGAGGTGTGTGTTTGGGGCTGGTCAGGTGAATGTAGTCCCCGGTCAGCTTTGGTCAGGATGTTGTTGGATTGTGACCTGTATACCTGGTTCTTCCCCGGTGAGGGGTATGTTTGGGGCTGGTCGGGTGAATGTAGTCACCGGTCAGCTCTGGTCAGGATATAGTTGGATTGTGACCTGTATACCTGGTTCTTCCCCGGTGAGGTGTGTGTTTGGGGCTGTCGGGTGAATGTAGTCACCGTTCAGCTTTGGTCAGGATGTAGTTGGATTTTGACCTGTATACCTGGTTCTTCCCCGGTGAGGTGTGTGTTTTGGGGCTGGTCGGTGAATGTAGTCACCGTTCAGCTTTGGTCAGGATGTAGTTGGATTTTGACCTGTATACCTGATTCCTCCCCTGTGTGGGGTGTATTTGGGCTGGTCGGGTGAATGTAGTCCCTGTCAGCTTTGGTCAGGATGTAGTTGGATTGTGACCTATATACCTGGTTCTTCCCCGGTGAGGTGTGTGTTTGGGCTGGTCGGGTGAATGTAGTCACCGTTCAGCTTTGGTCAGGATGTAGTTGGATTTTGACCTGTATACCTGATTCCTCCCCTGTGTGGGTGTATTTGGGGCTGGTCGGGTGAATGTAGTCCCCGTCAGCTTTGGTCAGGATGTAGTTGGATTTTGACCTGTATACCTGGTTCTTCCCCGGTGAGGTGTGTGTTTGGGGCTGGTCGGGTGAATGTAGTCACCGTTCAGCTTTGGTCAGGATGTAGTTGGATTTTGACCTGTATACCTGATTCCTCCCCTGTGTGGGTGTATTTGGGGCTGGTCGGGTGAATGTAGTCCCCGTCAGCTTTGGTCAGGATGTAGTTGGATTGTGACCTGTATACCTGTTCTTCCCCGGTGAGGGGTATGTTTTGGGGCTGGTCAGGTGAATGTAGTTCCCGGTTAGCTGTGGTCAGGATATAGTTGGATTGTGACCTGTATACCTGGTTCTTCCCCTGTGAGGTGTGTGTTTGGGGCTGGTCGGTGAATGTAGTCACCGTTCAGCTTTGGTCAGGATGTAGTTGGATTTTGACCTGTATACCTGGTTCTTCCCCGGTGAGGTGTGTGTTTGGGGCTGATCGGGTGAATGTAGTCACCGGTCAGCTTTGGTCAGGATCTAGTTGGATTGTGACCTGTATACCTGGTTCTTCCCCGGTGAGGGTGTGTTTTGGGGCTGGTCGGGTGAATGTAGTCCCCGGTCAGCTGTGGTCAGGATGTAGTTGGATTGTGACCTGTATACCTGGTTCTTCCCCTGTGAGGTGTGTGTTTGGGGCTGGTCGGGTGAATGTAGTCACCGGTCAGCTTTGGTCAGGATGTAGTTGGATTTTGACCTGTATACCTGATTCCTCCCCTGTGTGGGGTGTGTGTTTGGGGCTGGTCGGGTGAATTAGTCCCCGGTCAGCTTTGGTCAGGATGTAGTTGGATTGTGACCTGTATACCTGGTTCTTCCCCTGTGAGGTGTGTGTTTGGGGCTGGTCGGGTGAATGTAGTCACCGGTCAGCTTTGGTCAGGATGTAGTTGGATTTTGACCTGTATACCTGATTCCTCCCCTGTGTGGGTGTGTTTGGGGCTGGTCGGGTGAATTTAGTCCCCGGTCAGCTTTGGTCAGGATGAAGTTGGATTGTGACCTGTATACCTGGTTCTTCCCCGGTGAGGTGTGTGTTTGGGGCTGGTCAGGTGAATGTAGTCCCCGGTCAGCTTTGGTCAGGATGTTGTTGGATTGTGACCTGTATACCTGGTTCTTCCCCGGTGAGGGGTATGTTTGGGGCTGGTCGGGTGAATGTAGTCACCGGTCAGCTCTGGTCAGGATATAGTTGGATTGTGACCTGTATACCTGGTTCTTCCCCGGTGAGGTGTGTGTTTGGGGCTGGTCGGGTGAATGTAGTCCCCGGTCAGCTTTGGTCAGGATGTTGTTGGATTGTGACCTGTATACCTGGTTCTTCCCCGGTGAGGGGTATGTTTGGGGCTGGTCGGGTGAATGTAGTCCCCGGTCAGCTGTGGTCAGGATATAGTTGGATTGTGACCTGTATACCTGGTTCTTCCCCGGTGAGGGGTGTGTTTGGGGCTGGTCAGGTGAATGTAGTCCCCGGTCAGCTTTGGTCAGGATGTTGTTGGATTGTGACCTGTATACCTGGTTCTTCCCCGGTGAGGGGTGTGTTTGGGGCTGGTCAGGTGAATGTAGTCCCCGGTCAGCTTTGGTCAGGATGTAGTTGGATTGTGACCTGTATACCTGGTTCTTCCCCGGTGAGGTGTGTGTTTGGGGCTGGTCGGGTGAATGTAGTCCCCGGTCAGCTTTGGTCAGGATGTTGTTGGATTGTGACCTGTATACCTGGTTCTTCCCCGGTGAGGGGTATTTTGGGGCTGGTCGGGTGAATGTAGTCCCCGGTCAGCTGTGGTCAGGATATAGTTGGATTGTGACCTGTATACCTGGTTCTTCCCCGGTGAGGGTGTGTTTGGGGCTGGTCAGGTGAATGTAGTCCCCAGTCAGCTTTGGTCAGGATGTTGTTGGATTGTGACCTGTATACCTGGTTCTTCCCCAGTGAGGGGTATGTTTGGGGCTGGTCGGGTGAATGTAGTCCCCGGTCAGCTTTGGTCGGGATATAGTTGGATTGTGACCTGTAGACCTGGTTCTTTACTGGTGAGGGGTGTTTTTGGGGCTGGTCGGGTGAATGTAGTCCCTGGTCAGCTTTGGTCAGGATATAGTTGGATTGTGACCTGTATACCTGGTTCTTCCCCAGTGAGGTGTGTGTTTGGGGCTGGTCGGGTGAATGTAGTCCCCGATCAGCTTTGGTCAGGATGTTGTTGGATTGTGACCTGTATACCTGATTCTTCCCCAGTGAGGGGTATGTTTGGGGCTGGTCGGGTGAATGTAGTCCCCAGTCAGCTGTGGTCAGGATATAGTTGGATTGTGACCTGTAGACCTGGTTCTTTACTGGTGAGGGATATGTTTGGGGCTGGTCGGGTGCACGCTGTCCCCAGACAGCTCGTTAGGATGTAGTTGGGTGAGGAACTGTATACCTGGTTCTTCCCCAGTGAGGGGTATGTTTAGGGCTGGTCAGGTACAATCGCCGTACAAATTCTGGTCAGGATGGAGGACCCGTGTATCTGGTTCTTCCCTGATGAGGAACATGTTTGAGGCCGGTCGGGGTGCATGCAGTCCCCGGTTAGCTCTGGGTTTGGCAGTTTCACTCTCGGGTCGGATCCTTTCTATGTGGATCACTTTCTCACCTTCAGACCTGTTTGTGTCTGATTTGGTCCCTTTTTTCCGGGTTTGCTGATTGTCCAGCGCTGCTTGTCTCCGGTTGACACTCTCTCTCTGTCTAGGACATTCTGATGCAACTGGCTAAGGCAGTAGCGAGTGCGGCGGCTGCTCTAGTTCTGAAAGCGAAGAATGTGGCAGAGCGGACTGATGACCCGGTGCAGCAGGCCCAGGTGATTGCGGCTGCCACCCAGTGTGCCCTGTCTACGTCTCAGTTGGTGGCCTGCACTAAGGTACGTCAGCCCAGTATGGGGAGATGTAGGGTGTCTCCCACTTATGACATCGTGACAATGAATCCTTTTACTTTCAGGTGGTGGCCCCCACAATCAGCTCCCCTGTCTGCCAGCAGCAGCTCCTGGAGGCAGGGAAGCAGGTGGCCAAGTCTGTAGAAGGCTGCGTGGAGTCCTCCAAGGATTCCACATCAGACCCCGAGCTACTGAAGGCCGTCGGGGTAGCAGCGTCTGCCGTCACTCAAGCCCTCAACGACCTACTACAGCACATCAAAAACAATGCATCTGGAGCTCCCTCCACTGGACGGTACGACCAAGCCACGACACCATCCTGAATGTGACGGAGAACATCTTCAGCTCCATGGGTGATGCCGGTGAGTGCCGGGTGCCACAGGGGGCGACTCGTCATAGATAGACGTACCATATGCAGGGATAAGAAACGGTTCACAATAAATGTGTCAGCAGCTGCTGTGCAGAGCGATATGTGACCATGGAAACGGACTACACACAGGTCCTGTGTAGTCAGACATCCTTCCATCTGGTCTCCATCATACATTCACAGGGAGCTGGTCCGGCGTCCCCTGAGTGGTGGGCGGCTGTGTGCGCTCCTGTGACCTTCATGGCCTGCAGAACTGATGGCATCTGAGAACAGCGATCCCTCGGCCATATTCTGCATCCAGTGTAACCAGGCAGACACTTCTCTTGTCTAACTGATTGGTGACCATAATTGTTGGACTGCCCCATTAACAGTCCACTTTCTGGTTGGCTCTTGCTTATTCTAAGCTGCGTTTGCAGCTATGAGTATGTTCAGAGTAGTTAGTGTGACTTGGATCCAATGCCCGTGGTGGGGAAGAATGCGCAGCCCCCTTAGGATGCAGAGCTCCTGGGGTGGTAGGGTGCAGAGCTCCCGGGTGCCGCTGATTAACTCTCCTGGTCTTGTCCTAGGCGAGATGGTGCGACAGGCCCGAATTCTGGCGCAAGCTACGTCCGATCTTGTGGGCGCCATCAAGGCTGATGCCGAGCAGGAGAGCGACCTGGAGAATTCACGAAAGCTCCTCAGTGCGGCCAAACTACTAGCAGATGCCACTGCCAGGATGGTGGAGGCGGCCAAGGTGGGTTCTGTGTCCTCTCCGATCCCCATACCATATTGTCTGTCTTTGGTTGTGACTCCTCTGACTTTTCGCACAGGGAGCCGCCGCTCACCCGGATAGCGAGGAACAGCAGCAGAAGCTTCGGGAGGCCGCAGAAGGGCTGCGCATGGCCACCAACGCAGCTGCCCAGAACGCCATCAAGAAGAAGCTGGTGCACAAGCTGGAGGTAACGGGAGAGACTGCCGCATGTATGTCAGAGGCTCGATCACCCCTATACGTAAAGCTGTGTACCGTCTCTTTCCTCTAGCAAGCCGCTAAACAGGCTGCAGCTTCCGCTACGCAGACCATTGCAGCTGCGCAGAATGCAGCATCCAGCAACAAGAACCCCGCCGCTCAGCAACAACTGGTGCAATGCTGCAAGGTGAGTCCTCCGCCCAACTCCGTACTGCTCCACCCTAAACTGATCCTCCTTTACCCCGTGCTTCTCCACTCCGGCCTTCCCCTGTAAGGCCCTGCCCTGCTCACCCTGTCCCCTCGCACTCTGATCCTCTGGACCCGACTGATTCTCTGGCTCCACTTTTCTTGCTGCAGGTTGTAGCTGATCAGATCCCCATGTTGGTGCAGGGAGTTCGGGGCAGCCAGTCCCAACCAGACAGTCCTAGTGCCCAATTGTCGCTCATCAGCGCCAGCCAGAACTTCCTGCAGGTAATGTAGGATGTAATATGGGAGGATGAGGTGGAGGATTAGGGTTGTGATTCTCTCTTCTGATTTGTTTCTCCTGGTTACAGCCCGGTGGTAAACTCGTCGCCGCTGGAAAAGCCGCTGTCCCTACGGTGTCAGATCCGGCATCAGCCATGCAGCTCGGTCAGTGCACGAAGAACTTGGCTGCCGCTCTGGCTGAGCTGCGGACTGCTGCACAGAAGGTACCAGGGGAGGTCTATAAGGACGGGCTGACAAGACCATGGCCTCCAAGGCTGTAAGGTTTATTGAGCTGCGACATTATTTATGTGATGCTTCCAGGCGCAGGAGGCTTGTGGTCCTCTGGAGATCGATTCTGCTCTGAGCCTCATTCGATCCTTGGAACAAGACCTCCAGGAGGCAAAGGCGGCAGCGAGAGAGGGGAAACTGCAGCCGTTACCTGGCGAGACGGTGAGTAACATCAGTGAGACCGCCCGTAACAGGATACGCGGAATACAACTCTCACTATTGTCTGGCACAGATGGAGAAGTGCTCCCAGGATCTGGGGAGCAGCACAAAAGCCGTGAGCTCGTCCATCGCCCAACTGCTGGGGGAGATCGTCCATGGGAATGAGAATTACACCGGTACGCAAGCTGTCTCTTCTGTGTGTCGTACCTCCGAGCCAATTTCCTCTGTCTCTTCTGGCCGGTCTCTTGTGTCATTTCCTCTGACTGGTCTCGTCTCTGGCTCCTCTGGCCGCCTCCCTCCCCGCTCTCCTCTGGCCGCCGCCCTCCTCACTCTCCTCTGGCCACCGCTCTCCTCTGGCCGCCACCCTCCCTGCTCTCCTCTGGCCGCCGCCCTCCCCGCTCTCCTCTGGCCGCCGCCCTCCCCGCTCTCTGGCCACCGCCCTCCCCGCTCTCCTCTGGCCGACTGGTCTCCGGTTCCTCTGGCCGGTGTATCTCCGTCCCCTCTGACCGGTGTATCTCCGTCCCCTCTGGCCAGTGTGTGTCTCCGTCCTCTCTGGCCAGTGTGTATCTCCGCCCCCTCTGGCCGCCGTCCTGCCCTCTGGCCGGTGTATCTCCGTCCCCTCTGGCCGGTGTATCTCCGTCCCCTCTGGCCGCCGTCCTGCTCTCTCCCCTCTGGCCGGTGTATCGCCGTCCCCTCTGGCCGGTGTATCTCCGTCCCCTCTGGCCGCCGCCCTGCCCTCTCCCCACTGGCCGGTGTATCTCCGTCCCCTCTGGCCAGTGTATCTCCGTCCCCTCTGGCCGCCTTCCTGCCCTCTCCCCTCTGGCCGGTGTATCTCCGTCCCCTCTGGCTGGTGTATCTCCGTCCCCTCTGGCCGCCTTCCTGCACTCTCCCCTCTGGCCGGTGTATCTCCGTCCCCTCTGGCTGGTGTATCTCCGTCCCCTCTGGCCGCCGTCCTGCCCTTTCCTCTCTGGCCGGTGTATCTCCGTCCCCTCTGGCTGCCGTCCTGCCCTTTACCGTCTGGCTGGTGTGTCTCCTTCCCCTCTGGCCATTGTATCTCCTTCCCCTCTGGCCAGTATGTATCTCCGTCCCCTCTGGCCGCCGTCCTGCCCTCTCCCCTCTGGCCGGTGTATCTCTGTCCCCTCTAGCCGGTGTATCTCCGTCCCCTCTGGCCAGTATGTATCTCCGTCCCCTCTGGCCGCCGCTCTGCCCTCTTCCCTCTGGCCGGTGTGTCTCCGTCCCCTCTGGCCGCCACCCTGCCCTCTACCCTCTGGCCGGCTGGTCTCTGGTTGCTTTCGCCGCCGCCCTCCCCTCTGGCCGGTCTATCTCCTCTGATGGCCCTCCGCCCCCTCTTTTTGGTCTCCCGTGTCCTTTGACCGGTCTTTCTCCTGTGGCTGCCCTCCCACCACTCCAGCTGGATTCTTCCGTTCCTCCTCTCTGTTAGGCCGCGCTGCCCGCGATGTAGCACAGGCTCTGAAGTCTCTGGCACAGGCGAGTCGTGGAGTGGCTGCGAATTCTTCGGATCCGGCTGTGCAGAATGCCATGCTGGAGTGCGCCGGAGACGTCATGGACAAGGCTGGAAATCTTATAGAAGAAGCTAAAAGGGCAGTGGGTAAACCTGCCGATGCCGAGGGACAGCAGAGACTGGCTCAGGTGAGAACTGAGGGACTGCTGCCGTCACGTGTTAGGCGGTTCAGAGGACGTCAGTTTAATGGATTTCTCTGCAGGTGGCTAAAGCAGTGTCCCAGGCGCTGAGCCGCTGCGTGAACTGCCTGCCCGGGCAGAGGGATGTAGATGCCGCCATCAAGAGCATCGGCGAAGCCAGCAAGAAGCTCCTTGCCAACTCTGTAAGTGACCTCTCCCTACTTCCTCTTCTTCTGGTGTAGCTTCCCCCAGTGTGGCTGGCCATTTCCTCATCCTCAAGCATGGCTTACCATCCCCACCAGTGAGGCTGTCCATTCCCTCCCTCAGCGTTGCTGACCACCATGTGACTGACCATTCCCTCCCCTCCAACGTGGTTGACCATTCCCTCCCAACCCAGCGTGACTGAGCATTCCCTCCACCCAGCGTGGCTGACCACCTCCATGACAAACAATTCCTTCTACCCAGGGTGGCTGACCATGCCCCGTGGCTGTCCATTCTCTTCCTCATTGTGGCTGACCACCTGCACGCGGCTCTGCACATGGACATTACCCTCTCTGCTGCTTCCTGTACGTTTTTTACCGTCCCAACACTATGATTGCTCTACCTGTCACTTTCTTTACTTTTCAGTTCCCTCCCAGCAATAAGAACTTCCAAGAAGCGCAGAGTCAGCTGAACCAGGCGGCCGCTGGCCTCAACCAGTCTGCTAACGAGCTTGTGCAAGCATCCCGAGGAACCACTCAAGACCTGGCCAAAGCCTCCGGGAAATATGGACAGGACTTCAATGAGTTCCTCCAGGCAGGAGTGGAGATGGCAGGACAGACGCAGGTACGGGGACAGACGCAGGTACGGGGACAGACGCAGGGTACGGGGACAGACGCAGGTACGGGGACAGACGCCGGTACGGGGACAGACGCCGGTACGGGGACAGACGCCGGTACGGGGACAGACGCCGATATGAGGACGGCAGGACAGACGCAGGTACGAGGACAGACGCAGGTACGAGGATGGCAGGACAGACACCAGTACGACGACGGCAAGACATGGAACTGGCTTGAGAAGCAGGTGTACTTACAGACAGAGGGACCTGTGATGGGGGACATACAGAGGCGCTATAGAGAGGGAGGTGTGACAGGAGGATGTTCCGAGGTGCGTTCAGCAATATTTCCCGTCTTGTACCTGCAGAACAAGGAGGATCAGGCGCAGGTGGTCTCCAACCTGAAGAGCATCTCACTGTCATCCAGCAAGTTACTTCTGGCAGCGAAAGCTCTGTCTGCCGATCCTGCCGCCCCCAACCTGAAGAGCCAACTCGCGGCTGCCGCCAGGTGAGTGTGAGGGTGGCCGGGGAGATAATCTGTGGAGAGTAAAATACCGACCAGTATGCATGTTATATACCGACCAGTATGCATGTTATATAATAATGCTCTGCCTCAGTGTGGGCGGAGTATAGCAGTATATAGTGTAGTGCCACCTCAGTGTGAGCGGAGTATAACGCTATATAGCGTATTGCCACCTCAGTATGGGCGGCGTTTAGCAGTGTATAACATAGTGCCGCCTTGGTGTTGGCGGAGTATAACAGTGTGTAGCGTAGTGTCTCCTCGGTGTAGGTGGAGTATAATGGTATATAGTGTAGTGTCGCCTCGGTGTGGGTGGAATATAATTGTATATAGTGTAGTGTCGCCTCGGTGTGGGTGGAGTATAATGGTATATAGTGTAGTGTCGCCTCGGTGTGGGTGGAGTATAATGGTATATAGCGTAGTGTCGCCTCGGTGTAGGTGGAGTATAATGGTATATAGCGTAGTGTCGCCTCGGTGTGGGTGGAGTATAATGGTATATAGTGTAGTGTCGCCTCGGTGTGGGTGGAATATAATTGTATATAGTGTAGTGTCGCCTCGGTGTGGATGGAGTATAATGGTATATAGTGTAGTGTCGCCTCAGTGTGGGTGGAGTATAATGATATATAGTGTAGTGTCGCCTCGGTGTGGGTGAGGTATAATGGTATATAGTGTAGTGTCTCCTCGGTGTAGGTGGAGTATAATGGTATATAGTGTAGTGTCGCCTCGGTGTGGGTGGAGTATAATGGTATATAGCGTAGTGTCGCCTCGGTGTGGGTGGAGTATAATGGTATATAGCGTAGTGTCTCCTCGGTGTAGGTGGAGTATAATGGTATACAGTGTAGTGTCGCCTCGGTGTGGGTGGAGTATAATGGTATATAGCGTAGTGTCGCCTCGGTGTGGGTGGAGTATAATTATATATAGCGTAGTGTCGCCTCGGTGTGGGTGGAGTATAATGGTATATAGCGCAGTCTCTCCTCGGTGTAGGTGGAGTATAATGGTATACAGTGTAGTGTCGCCTCGGTGTGGGTGGAGTATAATGGTATATAGTGTAGTGTCGCCTCGGTGTGGGTGGAGTATAATGGTATACAGTGTAGTGTCTCCTCGGTGTAGGTGGAGTATAATGGTATATAGCGTAGTGTCGCCTCGGTGTGGGTGGAGTATAATGGTATATAGCGTAGTGTCGCCTCGGTGTGGGTGGGGTATAATGGTATATAGCGCAGTCTCTCCTCGGTGTAGGTGGAGTATAATGGTATACAGTGTAGTGTCGCCTCGGTGTGGGTGGAGTATAATGGTATATAGCGTAGTGTCGCCTCGGTGTGGGTGGAGTATAATGGTATATAGCGTAGTGTCTCCTCGGTGTAGGTGGAGTATAATGGTATATAGCGTAGTGTCGCCTCGGTGTGGGTGGAGTATAATGGTATATAGCGTAGTGTCGCCTCAGTGTGGGTGGAGTATAATGGTATATAGCGTAGTGTCGCCTCGTGTGGGTGAGTATAATGTATATAGGTAGTGTCGCCTCGGTGTGGGTGGAGTATAATGGTATATAGTGTAGTGTCGCCTCGGTGTGGGTGGAGTATAATGGTATATAGTGTAGTGTCGCCTCGGTGTGGGTGGAGTATAATGTATATAGTGTAGTGTCGCCTCGGTGTGGGTGGAGTATAATGGTATATAGTGTAGTGTCGCCTCGGTGTGGGTGGAGTATAATGGCATATAGTGTAGTGTCGCCTCGGTGTGGGTGGAGTATAATGGTATATAGTGTAGTGTCGCCTCGGTGTGGGTGGAGTATAATGGTATATAGGTAGTGTCTCCTCGGTGTGGGTGGAGTATAATGGTATATAGTGTAGTGTCGCCTCGTGTGGGTGGAGTATAATGGTATATAGCGTAGTGTCGCCTCGGTGTGGGTGGAGTATAATGGATATAGTGTAGTGTCGCCTCGGTGTGGGTGGAGTATAATGGTATATAGTGTAGTGTCGCCTCGGTGTGGGTGGAGTATAATGGTATATAGTGTAGTGTCGCCTCGGTGTGGGTGGAGTATAATGGTATATAGCGTAGTGTCGCCTCGGTGTGGGTGGAGTATAATGGTATATAGTGT
Organism: Oophaga sylvatica; assembly: GCA_033576555.1. Taxonomy (NCBI): domain Eukaryota; kingdom Metazoa; phylum Chordata; class Amphibia; order Anura; family Dendrobatidae; genus Oophaga; species Oophaga sylvatica. The sequence continues at coordinate 28,936 of JARQOD010009513.1, forward strand.
AGTGTCGCCTCGGTGTGGGTGGAGTATAATGGTATATAGTGTAGTGTCGCCTCGGTGTGGGTGGAGTATAATGGTATATAGTGTAGTGTCGCCTCGGTGTGGGTGGAGTATAATGGTATATAGTGTAGTGTCTCCTCGGTGTGGGTGGAGTATAATGGTATATAGCGTAGTGTCGCCTCGGTGTGGGTGGAGTATAATGGTATATAGCGTAGTGTCGCCTCGTGTGGGTGGAGTATAATTGTATATAGTGTAGTGTCGCCTCGGTGTGGGTGGAGTATAATGGTATATAGCGTAGTGTCGCCTCGGTGTGGGTGGAGTATAATGGTATATAGGTAGTGTCCCTCGGTGTGGGTGGAGTATAATGGTATATAGTGTAGTGTCGCCTCGGTGTGGGTGGAGTATAATGGTATATAGCGTAGTGTCGCCTCGGTGTGGGTGGAGTATAATGGTATATAGTGTAGTGTCCCTCGGTGTGGGTGGAGTATAATGGTATATAGTGTAGTGTCGCCTCGGTGTGGGTGGAGTATAATGGTATATAGTGTAGTGTCGCCTCGGTGTGGGTGGAGTATAATGGTATATAGTGTAGTGTCGCCTCGGTGTGGGTGGAGTATAATGGTATATAGGTAGTGTCGCCTCGGTGTGGGTGGAGTATAATGGATATAGTGTAGTGTCGCCTCGGTGTGGGTGGAGTATAATGGCATATAGTGTAGTGTCGCCTCGGTGTGGGTGGAGTATAATGGCATATAGTGTAGTGTCGCCTCGGTGTGGGTGGAGTATAATGGTATATAGTGTAGTGTCGCCTCGGTGTGGGTGGAGTATAATGGCATATAGTGTAGTGTCGCCTCGGTGTGGGTGGAGTATAATGGCATATAGTGTAGTGTCGCCTCGGTGTGGTGGAGTATAATGGTATATAGTGTAGTGTCCCTCGGTGTGGGTGGAGTATAATGGTATATAGGTAGTGTCGCCTCGGTGTGGGTGGAGTATAATGGTATATAGCGTAGTGTCGCCTCGGTGTGGGTGGAGTATAATGGTATATAGCGTAGTGTCGCCTCGGTGTGGGTGGAGTATAATTGTATATAGCGTAGTGTCGCCTCGGTGTGGGTGGAGTATAATGTATATAGCGTAGTGTCGCCTCGGTGTGGGTGGAGTATAATGGTATATAGCGTAGTGTCGCCTCGGTGTGGGGGAGTATAATGTATATAGTGTAGTGTCGCCTCGGTGTGGGTGGAGTATAATGTATATAGCGTAGTGTCGCCTCGGTGTGGGTGGAGTATAATGGTATATAGCGTAGTGTCGCCTCGGTGTGGGTGGAGTATAATGTATATAGTGTAGTGTCTCCTCGGTGGGGTGGAGTATAATGGTATATAGCGTAGTGTCTCCTCGGTGTGGGTGGAGTATAATGTATATAGTGTAGTGTTGCCTCGGTGTGGGTGGAGTATAATGGTATATAGTGTAGTGTCGCCTCGGTGTGGGTGGAGTATAATGGTATATAGCGTAGTGTCGCCTCGGTGTGGGTGGAGTATAATGGTATATAGGTAGTGTCGCCTCGGTGTGGGTGGAGTATAATGGCATATAGTGTAGTGTCGCCTCGGTGTGGTGGAGTATAATGGTATATAGTGTAGTGTCCCTCGGTGTGGGTGGAGTATAATGGTATATAGTGTAGTGTCTCCTCGGTGTGGGTGGAGTATAATGGATATAGGAGTGTCCCCCTCGGTGTGTGGAAGTAAATGTATAAAGGTAGTGTCTCTCGGTGTGGGTGGGGTATAATGGGATAAGTGAGTGTCCCTCGGTGTGGGTGGGATATGGCAATGTTAAGTCCCTCGGTGTTGGATTTTAAAAAGGTATAGGTAAATTGCCTCGTGTGTGGGTATAATGGTATATGTAGGTCCCTGGTTTTGGGGGGTAAATGGATTAGGGAGTGTCCCTCGGTGTGGGGGAGTATAAGGATAAGTTATGGGCCCTCGGTGTTGGGTTTTGATGATATAGGAGTGTCGCCCGGGGGGGGGAGTATAAGGAATAGGTAGTGCCCTCGGGGTTTGGGGGGAGTTAATGGATATAGGAGGTCGCCTCGGTTGGGAGTATAAAGGATAAGTTGTGTCCCTCGGGGTGGGGGGAGTTTGGAATGTTAT
>JARQOD010009514.1:0-31059 GCA_033576555.1 Oophaga sylvatica
AACCCAAACCCCAAGTTTTTCAGCCATGGAATGAACGGGTGATGACATAGATGTGTAAATTTTTTTTTTTTCCTTCTTCAATAAGAGCTTTTTTGGAAGTGGAGGAATGATGACAACTTGCCTTTCAGGATTCCCCCAAGGTGTGGGGTTGGGTTCAGTCAGTAACACTTTCCACTGAACCCTTTTCACCCAAAATCTTCAAAAATAAAACCCTTGGTCAAAGGGCTAATCACATTGGTAAGTGCGCACGTATCATCTGCAGCGCAAAACCAAGAAAGCATGTTTTTATCCGCACCTTACGCATATGAAAAAAAAGCGCATGTGCGGGGCGTTTTGAATCATTTGCCTTTTTTTTGCGCATGCTTCGATGGGTGCTTTCCATAAAAATTTCTTTGACAAAAACCCCGTCCAGTGGGCGTGTCTCGGGGAAATTCGTATAAACCCTTATACAGATGAAACCCTCATCTTTTGTGCTATACCAGCTGCAAGAGGACCTTTCTGGAAGTTTATACATAATCTGGATTTGGATTAAACGGGGCTTATGCCTTGGAAAAAAGGAAAACGAGAGATTTGTCGCGCTAAGCAACCCCCCTACATTGAAGTCAGAGAGACCGGGGCCTCCCACCCTTGACACCAAGCTGCATGAAAACCCCTGAGAATTTTTTCGAGTACACAAGGAGTGGGAAAAAAGTTTTTGATGACTTGCTGCAACGTGTACGGATCCATCACCGGGGCAGGACACAAACTAGTTGAGCATTCCTGCTGGGAACTCTGTTGAAAACCCTAAGGTACGAAAATTTTGAAAAAATAACACCTGCATTAATGGATTGTTCAAAAAGCCTGTACTTTTTTTTTTTCCTTTTTTTTAAAAGCAATGTGGGTTTTAAATTTTTTTCTAAAAGACGTAGGATTTTTTTCCTTTTCCAGGATGCCCCCTGACAGCACTATGGAGGAGCCTCCTCCTCCTTGCAGGAGGGAAAAAAGCCACGAAGGTTTTTAAAAGGTCCCATCCTCCCCCTAACCTCAGTGTTCTTCCTGCCCTGCATGGACGACACATGAGAGATCGCGCGCAGTCCCCGAGGGCCCAGGGGGATCGGCGGCTGGTCCAAATCCTTCCCCCTGTCAAGAGTCCAGGCCAAATTTTCCCCCTTTGGAGTCCCTCGCCCCAGAACCGGGAGGGGGAGGGTTTCCCCGGAAGATCCCCTCCCGAGGGGGGGCTCCGGCTCGCATACCCCTCCAGTCCAGAGGGACCCCCGAGAAAGATTAGGCCCAGATGGAGCGGAGCGTCACCCCGGGTGACGCGAACGCCGAACTCAGCGTGCGTTCCAGAGTGGAACGCAAGAAGGCCAAAAAACGCGCCTTTTTGGGGGCGGAGGCTCGGCATCATCTGCTTTCCAAGCGGAACGAAAGAACCCCCAAGATCGCGTGCTTTGGAAGCGCATATCGTCGGCAACTTAGCGTCCGGGCGGCCTAAAGACGTCGCGCACACTGTTTTGTGACGTCATTTTGGGGTGCAAGCGCCGATGGGGGCCATTTAAATGCTCTAGCGCCATTCGTGAATATTAACGCAGAGGGGGGCGCCTAGCCACCATAGCATTCCTAAGGCAGCACGTGGAAACTTTTTCTGGGGAAAGGGACGGAGTCGGAAATCCGGGACAGAGGGGGAATCGGGGTGCAGGGAAAGTGGCATACGCAAAAAACTGCACCCTCCAAAATTTAAAGCATCAACTCCCAGATTCGGCCCTTAGTATACTTTTTTTGTACTACTTGGGACAAGGATACTTATTTTCCCCAAACGTCCGCAGCAAAAAAAAAGTCGGGAAAGGGCCTCGGCGAAATCAAATCCGTTTCCCCATTCCATGAAATTCCTGCACTTATAAAAAACCGTCGTTGCTCTTGCACAGCAGCAGTTTTTTGAACAGGAAAAATCTTTTATTACTACCGACCGAAATCCTGATTCGGAAAAGTGAGGGGATTTTTATCTGCTATTCACAACAGCACCCCCTGTAAGGTCAAGTCGTAAGAGACCTAGTGGTTTGGGGCAGGGATGAATTGGAGTGGAGTCAGAAGAAAATTCGATATTCAATACTCAGAGCAGAAGAGCAGGGAGAAACCCAGGAAAAAGTCCAGGAGTACCTATTTTTCCGGTGGAGGAACGATGATCTAGCCAGGCGGGAGAAATACGTGCAGATGGAAAATGTTTTCCACGGGCCCCAAACCCCCGGATTTAAAGTTTGGAGGGCTCACATCTCAATACAAAAGGTGTTTCCCAATAAGTGACCCAAAATTTAAGGCCCTGATATTGATGAAAAGGGAAAGGGGGAACGCAGATGGTAATGTCACGGGATTTAAGATCTCTTTCCCAATTTATCCTAGGACATAAAACTGGGAGGAAATTCTAGATTGATTGCCCGTTCAAAGGGTTTCAAAAGACATCGATTCCATTGGGACTTGTCAATCCAAAGACCCCTGACCCAAAGGCGGCATCCTTCTAAAACGGGCCTGGAATCTTCGGCGGGTTTGATAAGAAATAAAAATTGCAGCACCCCGGAGCAAGGGCCATTTCTTGGGATGGGTCAGTTGGAGGACAATTTTAAGCCAACAAGACCCCTGAGCGAAATACTGGTCGCTCCCTTTTATTAAATCAGCAACGCTTTTCTGGCAGATACCCGGCTGGTCATCGGTTTTCTCCCAAAAAATTTTTTCCCTGCTAATGCAGTCCGTAGACATTTGGTTAAGATCTTGGTGGGGGGATAATGTTTCCCAAAAAATAATTTGGGTTCCAACCTTTTGCGGGAAATCAAAAGTATTTGGTCAAGCTTTTGAAATTTTTTTGGAAACGTCAGACACAAAAGGTTTTTTCCGGGGGGACAAACCCAAAAATTTTCTCCTTTCGGAGAAAACCCCCTCCCCCTAGACAACCATTTTATAGGACACAGGGAGAGCAAACAGGGGGGGAAAATATAGAGTTCCCAAACCAGAATGAGGAAATAGAAAACTCATTTTTTGGACCCTCCCAAACTAGGGGCAATACGCCAGGGCTTGGACTGACTTTTTTTTTCGGGAGAGAATTTGGGAAACTTTTACCAAAAAACAGTGGGTCTTACAAACAATAAAGGAAGGTTACAGGGGAGAGTTGATATCCACCCCCCTCAGAGGACATATCTCCCACTGTGTTCAGGCAAATTTGGAATTTTCGGATCTTCAGGACTTAATCAACGGAAGTGATAGACCATTCCCCGGGCCCGAGGAAAAAATGGGTCCTATTCCCTCTTTTTCCGATAATGAAACCACAGGCAAAAAACCACGACATTCTGAATCTAAAAACCATTGAACAGGTCTTTTCGGAAAAAAATTTCAAAAAGGGGCAAAAAAAATCCAATTCCTTTTGATAACAAAAATTCAAATGTGACCTTGACTAAAAAGGCGTACATCAGGTCCCGATCCACCCAGCCTCGCGGGAACTTCAAATTTTTTGCCGAAAGTTACCAGACGTCCCTGCCATTCCCATTTTGGGGCCTTCCATTGGGGCTCTTCTGCTCCCGATTTTTTACGAAGCAAAATTTCAAAGTGGTACCCTATCTAAGAACCCAAGGGGAATCACATGGGGCCTTACTTGGACGACTTTCTTTTAGGGGCTTGAACGCAAAATTCAAAATTTTTCCCCACGAGCGGGGTGGCGGTACTGGAAATTTCTCGATGGGTGGTGAATCGAGAAAAACGCATTTAACACCCAGACCAAAGATATTTTTGGGAGTACTCCTAGATTCCAGAGCCGGGAAAGCCTCTTGCCAGAAGACAAACAACAGTCCTTGAAAAGAAAGTTCGGAGTTGAAAAGCCGAATTACTATAAAAAACAGCTATCAGGTTTTATAAAAGACGATGTTACCTCGAAGGGGGCACAGGCCCATTCAAGACCTTTCAAAAAAAAGTCCAAAAATATGGGATCTCTCAGCGTCCCCAGTAAAAAATCCACTTTCACAAAAGGGGAAGACATCATTAAAAGGTGGAGCAACCAAAAAAATTGAGAAAAGGAGTTTCTGATACCGTCCCCCTCATAGTAATAAAATATGGCGCCAGCGCATGGGGGGGGGAGCCCACAGAAGGGAAAAAACTGCAGGCAGATGGCCCGAAAGACAGACGGAAGTCATCAAATTACCGAGAGCTTAACGGTTTGGGGGAAACGCTAAAAGGAATCAAGATTGTTTGAAAAATCGCATGTTTAGAATCCTTTAACAACATGACAGCAGTAGCATTTATAGACATAAGGGGCTCTCGATACAGAGCTCTGCAGGACTAGCAGCAAAGATATTTGTTTTTGGGGAGAACAACGGCCCTTTCAATAACCGTTAACAGTATTTAAAAAAAATTTAAAAATTATTATTAAAATAAAAAAAAGTTTTAATATAACCGCGGTGCACGGGGGATCCAAAACCATGGGGCTATTTAAGCGACAGAAGATCCACCCACCGAGTGGGGCTAAACCAGGAAGTCTTCCATTTTCTATGCCGTCGATGGGGGACGCCCCAAATAGATTGTTTTGCCACAAGGAAAAATTCAAAATTCCAAAATTTTTTCGCTGAACCAGCGGACAGGCCCCGAACAGTAGATGCCTTGGCAAAGGGACGAACCCCTGAACTATGCATTTCCACCAATACACTATACCAGCTTTCGAGGAAGATTCGGAAGAGGGAGGAGAGTTCTACAATTGTTCCGTTCTGGCCAAAGGAGGAGCGGTTTCCCCCTTTTGGGTGCATGCCCAGAGGGGATCCAATCGGCTTCCGGGGAAGGACTTTTTCACCCTGGTCCCGTTCTACACCAGAATCCAGAAAAATTGATCGTAGCCGGATCCTAAGGGGCATTTTAAAAGCTCGAGGTTTTTCGGGTAGGGGATAACAACGACCAAGCTAGAGGGAAACCGGGAAAAATCAAATATTTCAAAAACGGAAAAGGTTCTGTCTGGAGGGGGGGCAGGGCTGATTCGTAGCTGGGGTCCCCGGGTCCCCATTTTGGATTTTCCACAGAGGCTTTAATATGGGTCTTAGACCTAGACACTTTAAGGTGCAATTTTTGGCATTAAACACTTCTGGACATTCACTAGTTTTCATCCTTGGGGGGGTTAGTTCGTCAGAGCGGCCCAAAGGTTGCTGCCTACCATAAAGACAATTACTCCTCCCTGGGACTTAAATTTAGTAAGCGGCACTTTTGTAAAAGTCCTTATGCCCTGACAAGGATATGCCCATTTCAATCTTTAAAAAAAACAGCTTTTTTTGGGGAGCCATTACACAGCCAAGAAAATAGGGGGGGATTTAAGCTTTGTCCACTAAGACCCCTATCTGCAGATTAGAGGGATCCATATGTTTTAAAAGGATCCTGTTTTTTGCCCAAGAGCTTCGTTTTCAAAATCGCAATCAGGAAAACGTCTCCCCCTTTTGTGAAAATCCTTAAAATAAAGGAAAAGCCTTACACTCCCTGATTTAACAGGGAGTGTTTTATTACTTAAAGCCATGGTTTTGGAGGAAGACCCCAATCTTTTTATTTTTTTCGGGGGTAAAAACGGGAAAAAGCTTCCAAAAAACACCATTGCAAGATGGATTAACTATAATTACAAAACTTACACACTGAAGGTGAGTTTGCCCTATAAAGGTAAAACCCATTCCCCAACCCTTGTCAGCATCATGGGCTGAGAGAGCGGGCATCTTTAGAAAAATCTTTTTAAGGCGGGCCCTTTTGGGGGCAGGTAAATCCCTTTTTTGCAAGCACTCAAATTAGATGTGCTGTCAGGACAGAAAAACGGCATACAAAGGAAAGTGTTACGGGCCCGTAGTCCCCCCCAAAAGGAGGGTTTTTTTTTGGGTACCCCATAGGCTGTCGGGGGGACGTCCGGAAAAATGGTAGTAAACCCCCGGTAATTTTGTTTCCGGGATCCACTTGACAGCCGGTTAGTTCCCCCCTTTTTATTTGTTCTGTAGAAATTCTATGATGTAAATGTTTAGTAAATTAAAGATTATCACGCTTTATCCATGGTGTTGTCTTGTAAAATCACTGAGGTAAAAGGGAGGAGTGGGCCCTTTTTTAACCCTCTTTGGCTTTTTCCTGCCCCGAAAGGGAGGAGGAGGACGCCTCCATAGTCTTCAGGAGGGACTCCGGGGAAACCCCGAATTCCCGGTGGGTTTTAATTTACCCATTTTTGTTCGGATTTTGGTACCAGAAAGACCTTACATCTTTACTTTTCCCAGTTCCGGATTGGGGGGCCCACCCTTTCTGGGTTGCGAGACACCTGCCAGCTTTTGGGGGTTTTTTCATGCAGTTTCCCCCCCCCAACCCACAACTGAATCTGGCGGAAATGCTGCCAAATTTATGACTTTGTAATTTTCGAACTTTTTTGGGTGTTGGAGGAAAACACTTCGGATTAGGAAACCATTGGAAGGGGATCCGAGTATTTAAACTAAAAAAAATACTTTTAAATTGTTCTCAGGTGATTGCAGATGCTGCTGTCGATTTGTCGCAGGGGACATTGACCCATTTGGACAAGGAGAGACTCCGGGCTTTCAAAACTCGACAGGGGCCCAAGTTTGAGGGGAATTATTTCGTTTTGCCACCACCCCCCCCTTTTCCCAACCTGAAGGACCGCCAATACCGTTTTGTTGTGGTTGGGATGAGGGTTTCAAATGTTCCAAAAACCCTAAAACCCGTATTTTAAGCGGGACTTAAATCACACAAAGGATTTCAACACCGACTGACAAGGGGACGAAGGCGTGGAGGTGCCTTTGGTTTGCTGTATCTAATGGTGCATTTTGGGAACAGCCACAAACTAAAAATTTAAAAACAGTTGAGAGGTTTTTAAAGCTGTTTGTTATCACAATTACACCTGGGAAAAGGCGATCCAACTTAGAAAATTGAGAACTGTTGCTGCCAGTTCCCCAAAATCACCCCCGAGGACTACGGAAAAGTTGCCCATAGAGGGGAAAATTTTTGCCTACTTTTTTCGGACATTGGGGCGTGGGCATGGCAAGACGAAATGGTTTAACCGCTAAAAAATTTTCCCTTTAAAGGTAAAATTTACCTGTATGTTTAAAGGTGGTTCCATTGGGAAAATCAAAAACAATTATATAGTTTTAAAGATAAAACAAAAACAGTCAAGAAACTTACACGCCGTCTTTCCCTCGGGAAATTGGGTGATCGCTCCTGCTCGCCGCACTGGAAATGTTTTTGTGATGAAAATACTGATTTTTCCAAATGTCAATTGACATCAATACTTACCAAACGTAGCAAAACCACTTCCGTCTCCTTCCGCCTTGGGGGGTATTTTCTTCACGGGGGAAAAACCCTTTTAGAGGAATGCTGCAAGAGAGACAGAAATAGTCCCGGCTGCAGTGAAGAATCAGACAGACCTTTTTCAAAAAAAAACTTCTAACTCACCCCTGATGAAACGGTCTTCAGATTAGAAAAACAGTCTAGGCAACAAAGTATCAATCGCCCAGAGGCTTAAGATACTGGACTTCCAGTGTCCCCCACCCTATTTTTAACAGCTTTTTTTTGGGGGTCGCAAAAACAGTTCCGACCTGCTCTCTAAATCCATGCTATCGAACGAAGCGTACGCGCCCTTTCCCTACCAATGCTTCCCCATAGACATTGATCTTGTTTGACAATTTCACCCGCGTCTCCGCAATGTGGCTGCGCAATTTGACCCCCAAAAAATAAAAATGTTCTTTTGCCGGCCCCCCCTGCCGCACACCGCGAAAAGACGCATGCACGCATCCGCGGGAACGCATGCAGACGCAGGCCCCTGCACACCATGTTAAAGATTTTCCATACCATGGGGACTAGCAGATAAAAACCTGCCGCACAAGAAAATGTGAAACCAACCTGATGTTTTTTTTTTGGGATCATTGTCAGTTGGAGAAGTGCGGGTCTACCAAAGAAGGGTGAGGGCAGAAAATTTCCCTTTCCCCCCGATAGTAAACATTTGATTCATGATGCCATAAAAAAAAACGTATCCGACCCCACAGCATTGTGCAACTCCCCAAAAGAACACCATCACCACCAGGTAAAATGAGGTTCCATGCTTTTCTCATTGTATTTCACCTTTGCAATGTCATCAGTTTTGGACCACAGTTCCAAAAAAAAAAATTTTTTTTTGGTTTCCTCCCCCAGAGTCCCAGGAGTTTCATATTTTTTTTTTTTTTTGGGGGGGCTGAAAAAATTTCTTAAATTTCCCCAATCGGTGATTTAAGGTTCTGACCGTGCCCCCACATTTGCAGGGGGGAAGCTTCACACTGTATGATTCAGTGACGTTGGAGCTACAACTAATGAGACTCCAATTTTGATTATTCTGTTTAGTAATAAACCCTTTTTTTGCTTTGGCACATACTTCACAAACCCATTTATTCTCCCAAAATTCAATAAAACCTTTGGATTTTTCACCCCCCCTGTCGGCTGACTTTTTTTTGAAGAATTTAGGAAAATGATGTTCCCGGGGTAAGGGGTTTCTGCCTTTACTGTTTTTGGGTAAGGGCGGGGGCCCCCCCCCAAACTGGACCCATTTTCCCTGTTCGGGGGAATCTTTAGGGTTTAAAGCCAATTCCCCAACCTTTCTGGGCTCCGTTAACCCCTGATCTGCCCTCCCCCACCCCCTGAGGCCTGGGGCAGAAAAAAGGTAAATAAACACAAGGAAAAACGGATAAAAAGAAAGCAAAAACATACAAACACTCACCAAAAAGGGGGAAAAAGGGATTGTAATGTGCTTTGGGGGGGAGACATGGGATGGTCTCCTGCCCCTCTCTTACAGCCACTCACAAAAAGCCCAAACCCGTCATGGCTGATTAACATCTCTCACACATAACATGCTGGAGCAAAATTCTGGGTTTTTACCACGGAGATAGAAACTTTGTGATTGGGCACCGTTTTTTTTCGTTTTCGAGGGACCCGGTTTTTTTAAAAACCCCTTGGGGGCTCCCAAGGGGATTGGCAGGTTGTAGAGTAGAAATGCAGGGGGAGGAAGAGCAAGGGGCGGGCAAAGAAGGACACGGGGCAAATTTTTCGAAGAATTCTGTGGATTTCCTGTTACGAATTTTTTTGAAAGTGATTGTTTGGAAAAGGGGGAAAGAGACAGCACCATCATGCATCTGCGCCGACGACGTTTGTACCCACCCCATCACAGCCCACGAATGACGCGGGGGGTGTATCGCACATACATGGACTACGGGGAAACCCTGAGAAATTTTTCTCGTATGTTTGGATTCAAATGGAAACTTTGATGTATTGGGGGAACAAATTTGGGACACTTCATCAGAAGAAACACATTCCGTTTTTCCTTTTCCCCGGCAGAGCGTCTGAGGGTGACTCTTCGTAAGCCATATTTATTGGATCTGCTCCCTTTTGAGAGCACACTTGTACTGGGAAAGTTGTTCTGGTAGTTTGTAATAATTTTTTTTTATGTAGTACAACTGTTAAAGCTACTTATAACTTTTGTTATTGCTGTGATTTTTAACTAAATTGTCTCCTTTTTTTTATTCACAGATCCTTGAAATTTTTTATTAAAGGGGTGGGGAAATTTTCCCTTTTGGTCACCATCGTTTACCGGGGGAACGACAGGGCCCCTATTTTATTTTCTCCGGTCCTCCAGATCCCCTCGGGGGCCCCCATCTCTTTGTTTAACTCCCTTTTGAACAACCTTGATTGACCGCCACCGCTTTACAATTCTCCACCGAAAAATGAAAAAAACAAAATTGGGTTTGTAAACAACATCAGGGGTTTCCCCAAAAACCAGTCCCCAAGCCCCAGGGGCAGTTTTTTTAGGGTTTCCATAGTGTTTCACAGGGGAGAGAATTCCTATGCTTTTACGATACTTCCACCACGGCCCAAAAAAAGGAAAACCCGAAAACATGACGCGTGGGGGCCAGGACGGAGTTTGGGAAAAACTGCTTTAATCCAGCAACATAACTGAATGTTAAAAACTTACGGGCTTTAATCTGGGCCCGAGCATCGAGGGGCCTCCCAGTGGTCATTATAGTGCAAGATTGCTCCCAGAGCCGACAGGCACAATTAGATTTTCATGGCTTTTGTCCCCCCTGTTTCCCCCAGTCCCGATCTCGTATCGGATCGATGAGGAGGTCAACATTCACCCGGCCTCCTCACCGTCCCGGGCAAAAACGCGTGAACCCTGTTAAAAAAAAAAAAAAAAATTAACTCAAAAAAACCCAAAAAAAGTAAAAAAAAAAAAAAGGTCCCCGATGGAGACCGCCCGCCGCTGCCCCGACGCCCCGGGAGGCCTTCGAGGCCCTCTTGCCCGACACCAGATTCAGAAACTATAAAAAAAAAAAAAATATGTCTTGGAAAAGAGGCAATGTGTTGTGTGCAGTGTGATATCTGAAGATCCTTCTTTGTGTTTTGTTGATGTGAATCTGTAATATCTCTTCTTATGTGTTTTTGCAGGGGATATCTAAAATGATTCTTAGGTTTTGCGTGGAATTTTGAATGATCCTTTTTTTATGTGTTTGTTTTTTTTGCTCGGTGATGCTGTACTAATTGTTTTCTATGTGTTGTGTGTAGTGTGTATTTTTCTGCGATGCATGCAAAAAAAATTTCAATTGAACCCACTCCAGGTATCTCTCCCCCCCTTTGTTCTCTTTGGAGCACCTCACAGCTGCAGATTCCTTTATACAAAAATTATCTTTAATTTTATTAAAATTTTATATATAAAACACTACACATTTACGGGGGGCATAGAAGACATATGTGACTACAAAATAATCACGGGGCACATTACTTCTAGGGAAAAAACGGGCACTTTTTGGGAACTTGCACATGGCATTAACATTTTCTAGGGGGCCCCATTTTCCCATTATAGGGCACGAATATGGGTGCCCCCAAAAAGCCTCCCATTTCCCAAATACCCGATGCACTAGGAAAACGGCTCAAGATGGCATATCAAGATGGACTGGAAAAAAAAAAAAAAATTTTTCCCTTTAAAGCGCTGACCGTGAGGGAGGGCTCCCAGAAGAAGAAGACAGTCTGGCTTCAGCTGCGGGAATCTGCTTGTCCTCTGCGGCGGGCTCCTCCTTTTGGGGGCTGCGCATGTAAGGCTAAGGGCCCCTGGCTTTTGTTTAATTTTTCCGGGGCTTGCCAAACTTCGAGCATGCCAGAGAAAAAAAACCGAACCGGCCCCCGGGACCTTCTTTTTCCGGACCCGGGCGCATTGTGGCTCCATGCTTCCCTGTAGCAAAAAGCCAGAACCCTGGATCGCTTTGCCCCTTTTTTTCGCCGAGATAAAAAACGTTAGTACCTTTTCTTCCAGACGCCCGGGAAAGAAAATTTCGCGGAAACGAAGAATAGCAAGGCCATCGGGCTAAACAAGTCCCTGTAAAAAACCCGGAACCGGCATAGATTTCATCGGGTCTGGTTTTTTTAAAAAATACCGGTTTGCGCCCGACCCAAAAACCTGATGTAAGAAAGTAGCCTAATCCCAAAACTTGCCTGGCTAAAAATTCCTCATTTTTCCTTTTCGCCAACACGTCTGTGCTCAGAATCATCCCAAAAACTCTTAAAAAGTACGGTCACGTTTTAAATTTTCGGGAAAAAATTAAAGTTTTCATCCCTTTTACCCAAAGGGATTGCACAAATTTTATGGGTTTTAGCAGCAAGAGATCCTTTTTCATATTACTTGAAGATCGCCTGCTTTAAAATGTGGAAACATCCATTTTTCCCTTTTTTGGGCTCCTGAAAAAATTTATCAAGAAATTGAGATTGATTTCAGTGATCCAAAAAACCCCGAGGCAAAAAACCCTAAATGGGTTTTCTTTTACAAAAAAAAAAACGCTATGCACTTAAAACCGATTTGCATAAAAATTTTGAACATGGTGCTTTACAAACGATTGGGTTAGGGCCTTCTACTCCCAGGGACACATGGGCACCCAAAAGTGAAAAAAATATTTTAAAAATAAAAAGTTCATACACCCCCACCCTTTTTCAAAAAAAAAAACACACTTTCCAAATTTAGGGTATCCAGGGGGGACTGGGGGGAAGTGCCCCGGGGGGAGCCGCAGGGGGGCAACAGGTGCCTAAACGGCGGTCCGCATGTCCCCCGGGGTTCTGACGCCCGGAAGGGGTCGGGGGGTTCCCGTCCGGGTAAGTGACAGCGGGCAGGTTGCGCACCGCGGCTCCCGGGCCTTAATTTCGCAACAGACCCTACAAAGAAGTTTTTATCGCCCGGGGGGGGGGCGACGCCCGAGCGTGATCGGGATGTGAAAGGTTTATCACGCGGACGCACTCGCCAGCGACGCCTAAAGGGGGGGAAACGGTGGTTTGCCCAAAAGGGGGGAGAAACCGAAATTAAGGGGGGGGAAAAATGTGGTTTGTGGGGTGTGGGGGGGGTATTTTTGGGGGGGATTGGGTGGGGTGGGGGGCTTTGTGTGGGGGGGGTTTTGGAGTGGGGAGGTATTTAGGGGGGGTTTGGGTGGGGGGGGGATTTAATTGTGTGGGGGGTTTTGAATGGGGGGGGGATATTTTAAGTGGGGGGGATTTTGGGGGGGATGGTGGGGGGGGAGGGGCAACAGTTGGGGAGGGAAACGAGTGAAAGTTGGGGGCTCATAGGGGAGTGAGGGGGGTGGGCAGACACAGTTGGGGTTGAGGGTTGTTTTTAGGACAGTATGAAGGTGAGGGGGGAAATATGAGGAGCCTATGGGAACGGGGGGGAAGTGAGAGGAGACTATGAGGAGGGGGGGGAAAGGTGAGGGACCATTTGCGATTTTATTTGGGTTATAAGATCTTCGTCTTTAAGGGATCATTGGGAGTTGCTGCAAAGGGGAAAATGGGGGGCAAGGGCGGGTGGTAGGAAAAAAACATATGGGGGGGGCAAGAAGAAAAGAAAAAAGAACTCCCAAAACGGGCCAAAGGGTTTTGCAAAGTTTGGAATTTTCTGACAAACTGCATTCATGGGAAACTGAGGTGAAAAACTGCACTTTTTACCTTTTTTTTGTCCCTTTTTACTGCATTTTTGGGGGTTTTCCCCCCGCCCTTTTTACCCTGTGGATTCCTATAAAGAGCATTCAAAAAGCTGCGTTTCCCAAAAAAAAATGACATGCAGTTTTAAACCCCCCAAATGGCCCGAAAAAACCCAGCTGGCATGCGTTTTTTTTTTCCATTGCAAAAGTACTGGGCACATTTTTGATTTTTTTTGATCCGCGGGGAAAAATCTGCACAAATCCCCGTGTGCCTGCGTTGGGTCCCGGGTAAAGTTGTGAAAATGATAAATTTTTTTTTTTTTCGGAGCATTGAGGAGTTTCCAGGTTGGCGGATTTTTTTATTTATGTGATGCCTTTTGAAAATTTCACAGTGGCACTGCCGTTCGGATTCCTTTTGTCGGTGATTACATACATGGGCCATGGATAAATGTGTGGCTACCAATGAAAATGAACGGGCGGGCCCCGGGAGTTGGGAATGTGGCCCAAATTTAAATCCGTTGGGTTTCTGCCCGTTACTCTGCCCCGGAAAAGGGAAACCTAAAAGTGTGCGGAAATTTCAAACTGAATGTCGGATTAGTTCAGGTTCCGCGTATCCATGGCATTCCTTTGGATTTCAACTTTGGTCCCCTGAAGGTTTTTTTGTTTCTCTTTTATTGAAAATTGGGCTTGGGAGCGTCTCCCACTAAAAGGTGAAAAAAGCGTGTGCTTGGGGGGAGGGGGGGCGCCAACCCAATTCTTGCCCCGGGGGCCAGAAAGCCTAGATACACCTCTGGACTGGAGGGAGAAAAAAGGGAAAGCAGCGCTATGTGCAAGAAGAGGGGAGAAAAAAACAGCGAGACCCCAACACTACCAGCAATACACAATCCACAAAGCTGGAAATCCAGGGAGGCCGATTATTTCATGTGTGGACACCCTTACTGAGCAGGTATCTGGATGGGTAGAGGGCATTCTTAAACTCCTGGTAAAGGAGACACCCAGCTACATTCAGGACACAACTGACCTACTGAATAAACTAGCAGCAATAGGTCCCCTACCAGAAGGAACCATCCTGGCCACCATGGATGTGGAATCTGTGTAATATCCCACACCAGGATGGATTAAACGCCTGCAAAGACTTCATGGAAAACACCGGGAATGATGCGGATTCTGTGGTGAAACTTACAAAATTCATCCTCACCCACAATTACTTAGAATTTGACAACAAGATCTATTTACAGGAGACTGGCACAGCGATGGGAAGTAAAATGGCTCCTGTTATGATTTGGTAGCTGAGGAGAGCAGGCAAAAACGGCAATACACCAGAGAGGTTGGAATCTACTGGATTGCAGTACCCTGACTAACCACCACAACTAAAGGCAGCCGTGGAGCGTACCTACGTTGGTCCTAGACGCCTCGTCACAGCCTGAGAGGTTAACTACACCTAAAGATAGAAAGAGGAAAGCTATCTGCCCCGGAGCAGATCCCCAAAGAACATAGGAAGCCCCCAAACATGTAATGGCAGTTAGACAAGAGGAAATACAGACACAGACAGAAACTAGTATGAGCAAACGTTGGGGCCCAATCTTCCTAGACAGAAAAGGATAGGAAGGACACTTACTGCAATCCAAAAAACCCTAAAAAGTACCAACTCTACTAATTGCAAAAACACCTGAGATCACACGACCTCTACCACCTAAATTAGTTCTCTGGTGTAACAAAACTAAGCCACAGCCACTGAAAAAACTGAAAAAGGCAAATGAACAAATAACAGTGGCTCCAGCGGAACTGAGAGGAGCCCAAGCCCCCCCGGGGGGGGGGAAAACCTGGCTAACCTCACAGAAATGGAGAGAAATATGCAAATGGTAAGCACAAAAACAAAAAACAGAAAATATTTTATCTGAGAGCAGGAGAAGAGGCAAGACTCAGCAAGCTTCCAAGTGAACCAGGAACCACAGTTGAGACAAGAACAATTGATCACCGGCAACCAGGATGGGAGGGAACCTCCCTTATATAAGACCAGTCTGTAACTCCTGATTGCCAATCCTCATTGAATGGTTCAGTACTGTTTGTAACCACCAGAGGGAGCTTCTGCTCAGAATTCATTTCTAACACATTCACAACAGGCTCCAAAGTATGCAAATCTTTTCAGTGTCACCAGCAAAGCACCCCCACACCATCACACACCACCTCCTCCATGTTTCACGGTGGGAACCAGGCATGTAGAGTCCATCCGTTCACCTTTTCTGCGTGCAAAGCAGTAATCAAAGCAAAAGGTGGCTACTTTGAAGAACCTAGAATATAAGACATATTTTCAGTTGTTTCACACTTTTTTGTAAAGTGTAATGTATAATTCCACATGTGTTAATTCATAGTTTTGATGCCTTCAGTGTGATTCTACAATTTTCATAGTCATGAAAATACAGAAAAATCTTTGAATGAGAAGGTGTGTCCAAACTTTTGGTCTGTACTGTAGTCACTTATCCAGTTCAAAATCCCCTCATCTACCGCCATATCAGTCAACTTATTACGTAGTAAGAGCGGCTGTAGGGTATTGAAGCCAATCGACCGTCCAACATACCTTAAATGGGAACAGTTTCCATCCAAACCACATAAAAAACTCTATTGTCTACAGCCAAGCCATCAGATACAATCATATATGTTCCAACCCCATGGACAGAGATGAACACCTTGGTTGCCTCAGAAAGACCTTTTTAAACCAGGGCTACCATCCAAGAACAATTGAAAACCAAATTACAAGAGCCACCAGAATATCAAGGAATCACCTGCTACATTACAAAGCTAAAGAAGAAAATAACCGGGTTCCTCTAGTGGTCACCTACAATCCAAACCTGGAGGTGCTAAGAGGAGCTGCACGGAAACTACAACCTCTACTACAAAAAGATGCCCGATTACAATCCATATTTCCAGACCCCCACTACAGCAGCCCCCAAATCTAAGATGCATCATTGTCAGAAGCTCCTGTCCTCCCCAACAGCTGCAGGAACCTTTCCATGAAACAAGAAGAAATGCAAACCTGCCCATCTATAATGACCACGGACAAATAAAGATCCCCAACTCCCATCAGGACTACAAGATCCCGGGTACTTTCAGCTGCATCACATCTAATGGGGTGTACCTAATTATATGTACTAAATGTCCAACTGGGGGTCTGTATGTGGGGGGGGAGACCGGGCAAAAACTGAGAACAAGGATAATTCTCATCGCCACACAATAAGAGAAAAGAGAATGGATCTACCTGTGGCAAAACACTTTTGTATCCCCGGTCATAGCATGATGGCCATGAAATTACTTGTATAAAAAGCTAAATTTAAATCTGAGAGAGACAGGAGGGTCTGGGAATATAAACTCATGGCGACCTGTGACACTCAGTGCAGGAATGAATGTGTCGCATGGATTTATGTCTTTTTACATCAATTAAGGAATTTGCTCTTCAGACCTTCTGGGGCATCACACACAGAACCAGATCCCAATCAGAGGACAATAAAACTTTCACTCCTTATCTATGAACTGTTCCAATATTTATGTTCATCTCTATCTGCCATAATGACAATTCTGCTTCACGTCACTTGCCTTATCTATTGCATTGTTTCTGTGCTGTGTTGTGTATAAATATGTGATTCTTCAGATTTTGTATTAGTCTTCGCCTGATGAAGAGACCTGCGTAGTCTCGAAAGCTGCAATTTGTTACCATCTTTTCAGTTACCATTAAAAGGTATCAACCACTGAGGACTCTCAATTCTAAATATTATTCTACCAGCAATACAGGAAGAGGGGAGGAGCTGTGTGACGTCATCATGGTCACATGACTGCACCACAACCACAGGTCCTTCAACATTCCTACGCTCCGCCCCCTGATCACATGACTGTGACGTCACCATAGGTCCTTCAGCTCTCAGTGCAGCAGCAACATCCTGGGTGTGTGCAGCTCGTGTTCTCTGGTATCAGCCAGCAGCAGATTTCCGGTTCCCGCCATTCCGGTGAGATTACAGGAGGGTTTGGTGGAGTTCTGGTGCTTGTGGTGAATCTGTGAGAGGAGAGTGTGGGGTGAGATCAGAGCTGTTCCTGTGGAGGCTCCTGCTCCATGTGACTGCGGCTCCTCAGTGTTGGGGACGTGCAGCATTGTATGGGGGATGTGCAGCGTCTCCTCCTCATCTCACGGCCCTGCTGGAAGTGTAGTTACCACGGTGACCGTCCCCCGCTGGAGGTGTAGTTACCACGGTGACCGTCCTCTGCTGGTGGCGTAGTTACCACGGTGACCGTCCTCTGCTGGAGGTGTAGTTACCACGGTGACCGTCCCCCGCTGGAGGTGTAGTTACCATGGTGACCGTCCTCCACTGGTGATGTAGTTACCACGGTGACCAACATCTGCTGGCAGTGTAGTTACCGCGGTGACCATGCTCTGCTGACGATGTAGTTACCACGGTGACCATCCCCCGCTGGAGGTATAGTTACCACAGTGACCGAACCCGCTGGAGGTGTAGTTACCACGGTGACCGTCCTCTGCTGGAGGTGTAGTTACCACGGTGACCGTCCTCTGCTGGAGGTGTAGTTACCACGGTGACCGTCCTCCTCCTACGAGGCTGATAATGAGCGGTCAGATCGGTGGAGGAGGCCGCGGTGGAGTTTTGTGGCTTTTCCTCCAGATTCTTCCTGATAAATGTTGATATTTGCCAGAATTTAGTGATTGTCGTTATATCGTCCCCTGTGATTTCCATCTTCTCCTTCATCATGAAGACGCCGGCAGGACGAGATCCCTCCAGCTGATCCAGTGCTCATCCCTCCTTCTCCTGAATGACCCCGAGGATGGAGGAGGACAGGAATGAGACCACCAGAAGATTATTCCACCTCACCCTGGAGATCATCTCCCTGCTGAGCGGAGAGGTAACTCCTCTACATTTCTATCAGCTTCATTGTGTGATGTGACAAGTCCGACATCGGGAGGAGAAAATCCAGAATAGGGGGAGAAGGATTCTCTACTGTAAGAGCTCTCTGCCCGGAGGAGTTTTTCATGGGGATTCCCTATAAGAGCTGTAGAGGGGCCGGGATGTCTGTCCTGAGTGTAATAATATTCCCGGTTATGGCCCCAGATTACTGGAGATGGTTATTGATCCCGGGATTTCTACTGATTGTCAGATCTGGAGTCGGGAAGGAATTCTTCTCCCTAAGTGTCTCTCTCCATACACAGGATTACACCATAGTGAGGAAGACACCGGGGGGCGGTGTGACTCCCATCATCCATCTCCAGGAGTCAGGAGGGCGGAGCCCGGGCCCCATCACAGAGCCTCCCCCGCACCCCCCGATACATGAGAGGAACAAGAAGATCCTGGAGCTCAGCAACAAGATGATCAAGCTGCTGAGCGGAGAGGTGACTGCTGGGACATTATACAGGACAGCACTGGAGGATTCTGGGTGATGAGCGGAGAGGTGACTGCTGGGACATTATACAGGACAGCACTGGAGGATTCTGGGTGATGAGCGGAGAGGTGACTGCTGGGACATTATACAGGACGGCACTGGAGGATTCTGGGTGATGAGCGGAGAGGTGACTGCTGGGACATTATACAGGACGGCACTGGAGGATTCTGGGTGATGAGTGGAGAGGTGACTGCTGGGACATTATACAGGACAGCACTGGAGGATTCTGGGTGATGAGCGGAGAGGTGACTGCTGGGACATTATACAGGACAGCACTGGAGGATTCTGGGTGATGAGTGGAGAGGTGACTGCTGGGACTGTTATGTTTCGGTAGCTGAGGAGTGCAGGTAAAAAAGGAAATACACCAGAGCAGTTGGAATCTATGGGATTGCAGTACCCTGACTAACCACCACAACTAGAGGCAGCCGTGGAGCGTTCCTACGTTGGTCCTAGACGCCTCGTCACAGCCTGAGAAACTAACTACACCTAAAGATAGAAATAGGAAAGCTATCTGCCCCGGAGCAGAACCCCAAAGATAATAGAAAGCCCCCAAACATGTAATGGCGGTTAGACAAGAGGAAATACTGACACAGAAAGAAAATAGTAAGAGCAAACGCTGGGGCCCAAATATCTAAATAGAAAAGGATAGGAAGGGTACTTACTGCAATCCCAGAAAACACTGAAAAAACACCAACTCTACTAATTTCAAAATCACCTGAGATCACACGACCTCTACCACCTAAATTAGTTCTCTGGTGTAACAAAAACAGCAGCCACTAAAAAAACTGGAAAAAGCAAAAGTACAAAAACACAGTGGCTGGACTAAACTGAGAGGGCAAAAGCCCCCGGAGGGGACCCTGAAGGCCCCCACAGAAGTGCAGGACAAAATGCAAAAATATAGCAAAAACAAAAAATAAGAAATTGTCTTATCTGATAGCAGGAGATGCAGACACGACACAGCAGGCTACAAGGGAAACTGGAAAGAAGGATTCAGACCAGAACAATTGATCACCGGCAACCCTGATGGGAAAATGATTCCCTTAAATAAGACCAATCAGTAACACCTGATTCCCAATCCTCACTAGTACCGCTTGTAACCACCAGAGGGAGCCTCTGCTCAGAACTCATCTCAAACCCATTCACAACAGTACCCCCCCTTGAGGAGGGGTCACCGAACCCTCATTTGAGCAACCAGGTCGGTCAGGATGAGTTCTATGATACGCACGGATAAGTCTCCTAGCATGGATGTCCGAAGCAAACACCCAAGAATTATCTTCCTGACCATAACCTCTCCATTTAACCAAATACTGGAGTCTTCGTCTAGAAAAACGAGAATCCAATATTTTCTCAACCACATACTCCAGATTGCCCTCAACCAAAACAGGGTCAGGAGGCACAGCAGCAGGAACCACTGGCTCAACAAACCTCTTCAACAAGGACTTGTGGAACACGTTATGGATCTTAAATGTCCCTGGAAGAAGCAAACGAAAAGAAACAGGATTAATAATCTCCATGATCTTATAAGGTCCAATGAACCTAGGCTTAAATTTAGGAGATGCTACTCTCATAGGAATATTCTTTGAGGACAACCAGACCAAGTCCCCCACCTTAAACCGAGGACCACCAGTCCTATGCCGGTTAGCAAAACCGCTGGGCCTTCTCCTGAGAGAGGGACAACCTCTCCACTACCTGGTCCCAAATCTGCTGCATACGCTCAACAACAGAGTCAACACCTGGACAGACAGAAGCCTCCGTCTGTCCTGAAGAAAATCGAGGGTGAAACCCAGAATTACAGAAAAACGGAGACATCAAAGTGGCAGAGCTAGCCCTATTATTAAGAGCAAACTCAGCCAAAGGCAAAAAAGAGACCCAGTCATCCTGATCAGCAGACACAAAGCATCTTAGATAAGTCTCCAATGTCTGGTTTGTTCTCTCAGTTTGACCATTGGTCTGAGGATGAAATGCCGAGGAGAAAGACAATTGAACACCCAGTTTAGAACAAAAAGTCCTCCAAAATCTGGAAACAAACTGGACTCCTCTGTCAGACACAATGTTCTCAGGAATGCCGTGTAAACGAACCACGTGCTGAAGGAACAACGGCACCAATTCAGAGGAGGAAGGCAACTTAGGTAATGGCACAAGATGTATCATTTTGGAAAACCTATCACAAATTACCCAGATGGTGGTCATTCTCTGAGAAACAGGAAGATCGGAAATGAAATCCATAGAGATATGGGTCCATGGTCTCTTGGGCACAGGCAATGGCATCAACAAACCACTAGAGCGAGAGCAAGGCTTGGAGCGAGAGCAAGTCCCGCAGGACTGCACAAATTCCCTGACATCGCGAGACAAGGTAGGCCACCAAAAGGACCGACTAACCAAGTCTCTGGTACCAAAAATTCCGGGATGCCCAGCCAATGCGGAACAATGAATCTCAGACATCACACTCTTTTTCCATTGGTCCGGGACAAACAATTTTCCAACAGGGCAGCGCTCGGGCCTATCCTCCTGACACCCCTCCAGAGCAAGTCTCAAATTGGGCGAGATGGCGGAAAGAACTACACCCTCCTTCAAAATAACAGAGGGGATCAGATAGCTCAGGAGAGTCCGCAAGGAAACTCCTCGAGAGGGCATCCGCCTTAACATTCTTAGTGCCAGGAAGAAAGGAAACCACAAAATTAAAACGTGTGAAAAACAAGGCCCACCTGGCCTGTCTAGGATTGAGTCGCTTGGCAGATTCCAGATAGACCAGATTCTTATGGTCCGTAACGACCACCACCTGATGTTTGGCTCCCTCCAGCCAATGTCTCCACTCTTCAAAAGCCCACTTCATGGCCAATAACTCCCGATTACCCACGTCATAATTACGTTCAGTAGGAGAAAATTTTCGGAGAGAAAAAGGCACAAGGGTTACTTTTAGAGGTCTCTGGATCTTTTTGGGACAAAACGGCACCTGCCCCAATTTCAGAGGCATCAACCTCCACCTGAAATGGCAGAGAAACATCAGGCTGCCGTAGAACAGGAGCAGAAGTGAATCTCTGCTTAAGTTCCTGAAACGCAGAGCGCCTCAGGAGGCCAATTCACCACATCAGAACCCTTTCTGGTCAAATCAGTTAATGGTTTAACAATAACAGAGAAATTACCAATAAATTTACGATAAAAAATGGCAAAACCCAAAAATCTCTGAAGAGCCTTTAATGAAGTAGGTTGGGGCCCCAAACACAGATGGGCCCGAACCAAAAGGGTCCATTTCAAAAACAATGGGACAAAATGAATCCCCAAAAAGAGATTTCTGTACGCCAAAAAGACCTTTTATCCCTTCACATACAGGCTTCTCTCTCAAAACTGGAATACAGTTCGAACTGTTTCACATGAGATCCCAGTCATAGAAAAAAAACAAGATTCATCCAAAAAAACAATCAAAACTTGTCCACAAAAAACCCGAAATGCATTCAGAAGACTGGAAACGGAAGGAGCATTTTGAGCCCCAAAAGGGGGATCACAAGGGGACCAAAATGCCCTTCGGGGGTTAAATGCCCTCTTCCATTTATCCCCTTTCTAAAAGCAAAAAGGTTATACGCCCCCCTGAGGTCAAGTTGGTAAACCAAGTAGCGTTTTTTACCCTGGGGGAAAAAAGGTCAGAAATCAAGGGGAACGGATTGAAAATTTTACATAATTTGTTTTAAGAGACATAACATACAGGCCTTAATGAAAAAATCTTTTTGGCCAAAAAAAAAACCGGGGACCAAGGGTGAAAGGGGTCGATAGACCTTCTCCAATGTTCCTTTATAAAGACCGCATACGCTGTTCAGGTACGACAAGTTAAAAAGGGACCTTGGGAATTTTCTACCTGGGACTAATTCAATAGCGCAGTCAAGTCCTATGGGGAGGAAAAGGATGCAGATTTACTTCGCTAAACACACAAAAAATCAAACAAAAAGTCGGGGAAAATCCTCACCTGGAGGGGGGCAGAAAAAACGGAGGTTGGAATTTAAAACATTGGGAGCCCCAACTGGTTCAGACACAGATTCCAATCCCAAAAAGGGTTTGAGACTGTAACCAAGGGGAAACCCCGCACGTAATGTCGCAGATTATTAGAACAAAAATTTTCAGCACTCCTGGGGGAAGTTTTACCCTCATTACACCCTGAGTAGAAAAAGGGGTTTTTTTCTCACCAAAGGGGTAGAAACGATCCCCCGGGGAATAGACTTTTGTAGGGGGATCAAGGGAAATCCACAAAATTTAGCAAAAAAAATAATCCATCAGGTTAATACTTTCCAGAATCAAGAAAGCCGAGCAGAAAAAGGAAGAACAATCAAAAGACAGTTAATAAAAAAAATTTGTTGAACATACCCCAAACAACTGAGCGGCAAAACTCTTCCCCGCTTAGGCAGACTGAAAAAAACATGAGAGGCATCCCACAGAAAACATAACCCAAAGCGCTTTCGAAAACCGACCTGTGCCCCAGACACCCTCCATCACCTGCATGGGCTCAGCGCGGGTCACAAGGGAACACCACTCCACGCATACTTCTTCCTCACGCAAACCTGTCAATTTGATCGCAATGACATAGAAACATTGAGACCAAGGGGAAGGGAAACCCACCTAACATCCTTTTCATTTTCCAAGACCCTTTCCCAAAAGGGGTGCCAAGCGTCGCATTCCATTTGGTCAACTGCCCCCCACGGGAAACTCGACGTAAAATAGCGTCCCTCGCCCCGATTTTAAAGCCAACAAGCTTTTTCGCTGACAGTGACATTGGCCATCACAAAAACCCCAAACTGAAAAAAGCCAACATCACCAAAAAAAATCCCCAGGTATCAGGGGAAAAACCCAATCCCGAGGTCGCCCCGCAGGGAGAGGATGACAATTTAACCCGCTGCGCTGCGTTTCCGAGGACTTTTGATTTTTAAGGCAAAAAAAAAATTTACAGTTATTTTTGAAAATTCGAAAATTGCTCGATCCCCCAAAACAAATGGGGATGGGGGTCCCAGTTTTCCACAACAGGGAACCCAGCAAATATGCGCAATACCCCGAACCTCAGTGGGAAGCGATCCCCACGGGCCCGACAACGGCAAACTCCATTTGGGGGAAAAATCCTCCCCAGCACCCAGAGATCAGAGGGAAAAAAAAAAAAAAAAAAAAACAAAAAAAAAAAATATCTCTGACAACTTTTCTTCCTTCAAAATTTTTTCCCTTCTTGGTACCTACAATTTTTAGGCCGGGGAAACTGTTTTGTTCGTACTGAAGTGCGGGAAAAAAGGGGAAAAAACCAGAGCAGTTGGAAACATGGGGTTGCGTACCCTACTAACCCCCACAAAGAGGCACCGGGGCGTTCCCACGTTGGGCCTAGACGCCTCGCACAGCCCCAGAAACAACCCCTAAAGATAAATAGGAAACAACTGCCCCCAGCAAACCCCAAAGAAAAAAAAACCCCCCCAAAAAATTTAGGGGCCGGATAGACAAGAGGAAAAATTTGACACAGAAAAAAAAAAATTAAGAAGAACGCGGGCCCAAAAAAACTAAATAAAAAAAGGGAATGGGAAAGGGGTTACTTACGGGAACCCCAGAAAACACAAAAAAAACACCAACCTACTTTTTCAAATCACCTAAATTAAACACACCCTAACCACCAAATTTAATTCTTTTGGTGAAAACAAAAAAAAGCAGCCACGAAAAAACTGGAAAAAGCAAAAGTACAAAACACAGGGGCCGGACTAAACTGGGGAAGGGCAAAACCCCCGGGAGGGCCCCTAAAGGGCCCCCCACAAAGGGGCAGGACAAAATAAAAAAATATAGCAAAAAAAAAAAATAAGAAATTGTTTTAACGATACAGGAGAGGGCAGACACGACACAGCAGGTTTAAAATGGAAACGGGAAAAAAGGTTTTCAGACCAGAACAAATTTTCACCGGCAACCCCCGATGGGAAAAAAGATTCCCCCTTTAAAAAAGACCAATAGTAACACCGATTCCCAATCCTCACTAGTACCGGGTTGTAAACCCCCAAGGAAACCCTGCTCAGAACTCATCTCAAACCCATTCCCCAACAAAGGGGAAATTAAACAGGACCCACTGAGGATTCTTGGGGGAAGGGGCGGGGGAGGTGACTGCTGGGGCATTAAACAAGGGCAGGCACTGGGGAAAAAATTTTTTGGTATGAGCGTAGAGGGGGGGAAGCTGGCATTATACAGGACAGCACTGGGGGAAAATTTTTGGGGATGAGCGGAGAGGGAAATGCCGGACCAAAAATACAGGGCGGCACGGGGGATTCTGGGTGATGAGGGAGAGGTGACAGCTTGGGGCATTTTACAGGAACCCGAACTGGAGGATTTTTGGGGGATGACGGGGAGGGACTGCGGGGCATTAAACGGACGGCAAGGGTACTGGGTGAAAGGGCCCGGAGGGGGTACTCCCGGGGCAATTTTTACAAGGGCGGGACGGAGGGGTTCGGGTGGGTGAGCGGAGGTGACCGCTGGGAAAAAAAAAATTATACAGGGCGGCCTGGGGATTCGGATGAGAACGGGGAGGTGAAA
Organism: Oophaga sylvatica; assembly: GCA_033576555.1. Classification (NCBI taxonomy): domain Eukaryota; kingdom Metazoa; phylum Chordata; class Amphibia; order Anura; family Dendrobatidae; genus Oophaga; species Oophaga sylvatica. The sequence goes on from JARQOD010009514.1 coordinate 24,915, forward strand.
TTTCTTTGGGCCCTTAAACAGGAGGCAAAAGGGGGGATTCAGGGTTTATGACCCGAGAGGGGACTGCGGACATTATACAGGGCGGACTGGAGGGTTCGGGGAAAGCGGGGAGGTGACGCTGGACATTATAAAAGGACGGGCACTGGAAAGGGTTCTGGATTAAGAAAGGAGAGGGGACAGCTGGGGGATTAACAGACGGCCCCTGAGGATTCCCGGGGAAAGAGGAGAGGTGAAATGCTGGGACAAAAACAGGACGGGACTGGGGTATTTTTTTGGTGATGAGGGGGGAGGAAAATGCTTGGGGCATTTTACATGAGGCAAATGGAGGAATTTTTGGTTGATGGGGAGAGGTGGGCTGCCCGGGGCCAAAAACAGGGACGGGACTGGAGGGGTTCTGGGTGATTAGGGAGAGGTAAAATGCTGGACTTAAACAAGAAAGGAGGGGGAGTTCGGTTGATGATCGGAGAGGGGAAATGCCGGGGACATTATAAAAGGACGGGACTGGGTGTTCTGGGGAATTTAGGAAAGGTAATGCTGGACCGTTTTTCAGGGGCGGGGGCGGGGATTCGGGTTTAGAGGAAGGGACTGCTTGGGCATTATAACCGGGGGCCCCACTGGAGGATTCTGGGGGATGAAACGGAGAGGGACGCTGGGACATTTACGGGGGCACTGGGGATTCTGGGTGATGAGGGGGAGGGTGACGCTGGGACCTTAGAAAAGGACGGCACTGGGGGGATCTGGGTGAAGAGGGGAGAGGTGCTGCTGGGACATTATACAAGAAAGGGAAGGGGGAACTTTGGGGTTTTAGGGGAGGGGGTACCCGCGGGACATTAAAACAGGGCGGGAAAGGGGGATTCTGGGTTTTATGAAAAGGTGGGCTGCTGGGGCATTAAACCCGGACGGCACTTTTAGGATTCTGGGGATGAGCGGGGAGGGGGACTGCGGGGCATTATACAGGAAGGCACTGGAGGAATTTTTGGGTGGGTGAGGGGAGAGGGACGGGTGGACAATTTTTACAGGACGCACTTTGGGGGTTCTGGGTGATGAGCGGAGAAGGGGACTGCGGGACAATATCAGGAAAGGGCCCTTGGAATTTTGGGGGGAACGGGGAGGGACTGCTGGGAAATTTTACAGGACGGCACTGGAGGATTTTGGGGGATGGGGGGGAAGGGGACCCGCTGGGACATTATACAGAAACCCCTGGAGGGTTCTGGGTGAGAGGGAAGGTGACGCTGGGACATTATAAAAGGAAAGGGGACTGGAGGATTTGGGGATTTAAGGGGGAGGGGACTGCTTTGGACATTAATTTCCGGACGCACTGGAGGATTCCCGGGGTTTAGCGGAGATGGGACTGCTGGGACAATTTTACAGGGCGGCACTGGGAAATTTTGGGGAGATTTGGGGGGGGTGACGCGGACATTATAAAAGGGGGCACTGGGGGATTCGGGTTTTGAGGGGAGAGGGGCCCGCTTTTGGGCATTAAAAAAGGCCGGGCACTGAGGGGTTCTGGGGGATGAGAAGGGGAAAATGAAATGCTGGACATTTTTACAGGACGGGACCCGGAGGGTTCCCGGGGGGAATGGGTTTAAGGTGAGCTGGGAAAATTTTACAGGAAAGGCCTGGGGATTCTGGGGGGAAGACGGGGAGGGACTGCTGGGGGCCCTAAAACAGGACGGCAAAGGAGATTGGGTGATGAGGAGAGGGATTTCTGGGGCATTTTACAGGACCGGGACTGGAAGGGGTTTGGGGATGAAAGGGGGGGGGGGGAACTTTCTTGGGGCTTTTACAGGAAGGCAAATGGGGGATTTTTGGGTTTAGAAGGGGGGAAGGTGACTGCTGGGGACATTTAAATACAAGGGGAGGGGGGGACCCCCGGGCCTGGAAAAGGGTTTTTGGTATGAGGGGAAGGTTTCTGCTGGAAATTTAAAAAGGAAAAGGCACGGGGGGATTTTTGGTTAAACGGAGAGGTGACTGGGTTGGGGCATTAAACAGGACGGCACGGAGGTTTTGGGGGGATGAGCGGGGAGGTTTACTGCGGGACATTATACAAAGGGCGGCACGGGGGTTCTGGGGGATGAGCGGAGAGGTGACTGCTGGGACATTTTAAAAGGACGGCACTTGGGGGATTTTTTGGGTGTTTAGGGAGAGTTGGGCTGCTGGGACAATTTTAAAAGGGAAAACCCCTGGGGGAATTTTTGGGGGGATTAGGGAAAAGGTGACCGGGGGCAATTTTACAGGGGGCACTGGAGGATTCTGGGGGAAGGGAGAGGGACTGCTGGGACATTTACAGACGGCACTGGAGGATTCGGGTTTAGCGGAGAGGGACTGCAGGGGCATTATACAGGGCGGGACGGAGGATTCCGGGGGATAGGGAAGGGGACTGGGGGACATTATACAGGGCGGGACGGAGGATTCGGTGATGAGGGAGAAGGGGACGCTGGGCCCTTAAAACAGGGGCGGCACTGGAGGATTTTGGGATTTAGGGGGAGAGGGAGATGTGGGGCATTAAAACAGGGCTCCCCTGGGGGATTTTTGGGGTGATGAGGGAGAGGGACGCTGGGACATTTTTTAAAAAGGAAAGGGACTGGAGGATTCTTTGGGGAAAAGGGGAGAGGGACTGCTGGGGCAAATTTTACGGAAAGGGACGTAAGGGTTCTGGGGGGGTGACGTAGAGGGGACGCGGGACTTTTAAAAGGACGGGACTGGGGGATTCTGGTTTAAGAGGGGGGGGAGGTGACTTTCTGGGAAAAAATACAGGACCACCCGGGGGATTCAGGTGAAGAGCTGAAGGGGGACTGCTGGACATTAAACAGGACGGCACTGGAGGGTTTTGGTTTATTTTTGGGGGAGGTGACTTTCAGGGACATTAAAAGGAAAGGCACTGGGGGGATTCTGGGTGATGACGGGAGGTTACCCGTGGGGCATTTTTACAGAAGGCAAAAGGGGGAATTTTTGGGGATTTAGGGGAGAGGGAAATGCTGGGGCCTTTAAACAGGACGGCACTGGGGGATTTTTTGGGTTTACGGTGGGGGGGGGGGTGACTGCTGGGACATTAAAACAGGACCACTGGAGGATTCTGGTGATGAAGGAAAGGGGACTGCTGGGACATTATACAGGAGGGCACTGGGGAATTTTGGGGATGGGGCGGAGAGGAAAAGCGGACATTATACAACGGGACGGGGGGATTTCCCGGTTAAGACGGGGGTTTACTGCTGGGAAAATTTTTACGGACGGCAAATGGAGGAAATTTTGGGGGGATTAGGGGAGAGGTGAAATGCTGGACATTATACAGGGCCGCCCCCGGAAAGGTTTTGGGGGATGAGGGGGAATTTACGCTTGGACAATTTTAAAAAAGGCCAACGGAGGATTCCCGGGTGTAGCGAGAGGTGACTGCTTTGGGCATTTTACAGGACGGGCCCGGGGGAAACTGGGGGGATGAGGGAGGGGACCGCTGGGGCATTAAAAAAGGGCGGCACAGGTGATTCTGGGTGTTTCCGGGGGAGGGGACCTGCTGGGACATTATACCCGGGCTGCACTGGAGGAAAACTGGTGAAGGCGGTAAAGGTGATGTCTGGGGCAAAAAAAACAGGAAAAGGGACTGGAGGGTTTTGGGAAGAGTGGAAAAGGGGGACGCTTTGGGGGATTTTAAAAAGGAAAGCACTGGTTGGTTTTTGGGTGTTAAAAAGGGGGAGGGACCCGCTGGGGCCCTTTTACAGGGCCACAGGAAAATTCGGTTTTATGAGCGGAGAGGTGACCCCGCTTTGGACATTAACCCAAAGGGGACAGGAGTAATTTTGGTTTATGAGGTAGGTTGACTGCTTTGGGGCATTTCAGGGGCGACCGGGGGATTCGGGTGAAGACGGGGAGGTTGACGCTGGGCCCTTTTCAGACGGGACTGGAGGAAATTTTGGGTGATTTAGCGGGGAGGTGACTGCGGGACCCTTTTACAGGACGGCCCCTGGAGGGTTCTGGGAAGAGCGGGGGAGGAAAAGCTGGGAAAATAATCAAGGGCGGCACAGGAGGATTCTGGGTTTTAGCGGGGGAGTTTACTGCCCGGACATTATCAGGGCGGGCCCGGGGGGGATTCTGGGTGAAAAGGGGAGAGGACGGGTGGGGCATTTTTCCGGGCGGGACGGAGTTTTTGGGTTTAGACGGGGGAGGGGCCCCGGGCCAAATACAGGGCGGCCCCGGGGGATTCGGGTGATGAAGGAGAGGTGGGCTGCTGGGGGAATTTTAAAAAGGGCACACTGGAGGAATTTTGGGTGATGACGGGGAGGTACTGCTGGACATTTCCAAAAACCGGGGACTGGAGGATTCTGGGGGATTTAGGGGAGAGGTGACGCTGGGAAATTTAAAAGGAGGGACTGGAGGAAATTTTGGGTGGGTGAGCGGGGGAGGTAAAAGCCGGGCATTTTAAAAGGAAAGGCACTGGAGGAAAATTTTGGGGATGGAGCGGAGAGGGGACTGCTGGGAAAATTAAAACAAAACGGCACGGGGGGATTACGGGTGATAGCGGGGGGTGACTGCTGGACATTATCAGGGCGGGACTGGAAGGGGTTTGGGTGAAGACGAGAGGTTTACGGGTGGGGCATTATTCAGGACCGGGACTGGAGGGTTCTGGGGAGAGCGGGGAGGTACTTTTTGGGACAATAAAACCGGGCGGGACTGGAGGATTCTGGGTGATGATGGGGAGGTGACCCGCTGGGGGAAAAAAAACAGGGCCACTGGAGGAATTTTGGGTGATGACGAGAGGGAACCCGCTGGGGCATTATACAAAAAACGGGGACTGGAGGAAACTGGGGGAGAGGTGGGAGAAAAGGGGACAGCTGGGACATTTGAAAGGGGGCCACTGGAGGAATTTTGGGGGATGACGGGGGAGGGACTTTCTGGGCATTATACAGGACGGGACTTGGGGGTTTTTTGGGTAGATTGGGGGAGGTGACCGCTGGGACATTAAAAACAGGGGCTCACGGAGGATTCCCGGGGAAAAAAGGGGAGGTGGGCTGCTGGGGCAAAAATAAAAGGACGGCACTGGGGAATCTTTTGAAGAGGGGGGAGGTACTGCTGGGACCTTTTAAAAGGAGGCACTGGGGGATTCCCGGGGGATGAGCGGGGAGGTTACTGCTGGGACAATTTTAAAAGGCCCCACTGGGATTTCCCGGGTGAAAGACCCGGGGAGGTGACTGCTGGGGGATTATACCGGGCGGGACTGGAAAGGGTTCTGGGGGATGAACGGGGAGGGGACTCTGGGGCATTTTACAGGAAGCACGGGGGAATCGGGTGGAAAGACGGGGGGAGGTTTACTGCGGGAAAATTATACAGGACGGGACTGAGGAATTTTGGGGTGAGCGGAGGGTTACGCGGGACTTAACAGGGGCGGGACGAGGAATTTTGGGTGAAGAGGGAGGGGGGGACTTCGGGCAAATTTTCAGGCCCCACTGGGGGATTCCCGGGGGATGAGGGAAAAAGGGGGACTGGCTGACCTTATTCCGGGCGGGCCCGGGGATTCGGGGTAGAAGGGAAGGTTTCTGTGGGGACCTTATACAGGACAGCACCCGGAGTTCCGGGGATGAGTGAGAGGTGACTGCTGGGACATTATACAGAAAGGCACGGGGAACTGGGTGATGAGGGGGGAGGTGAAAGCGGGACAAATTTTTACAGAGGGACCGGGGGAATCTGGGGATGAAAGGGGGAGAGTGCAGCTGGACATTAACAGGACGGGACTGGAGGAATTTTTGGGGGGTTAGGGAGAGGTTTTCTCTGGGGCAATTTTTACAAAGGGCTGCAACTGGAGGTATTTTCTGGGTAAAGACGGAAGGGGACTGCTTGGGACATTAAACCGGCCCGGGACTGGGGATTTGGGGGATGGGGGGAGAGGTGACGCTGGGACATTATTTCAGGAAAGCCCCTGGAGGGTTTTGGGTGATGAGGGAGAGGTACGCTGGGGGCATTTTTCAGGACGGCACGGGGGATTTTTGGGTTGGGTAGGTGAAGGGTGACTTTGGGACTTTTTCAGGGCCGGGACTGGAGGATTCTGGGATGACGGGGGAAGGGGACCCGCTGGGAATTTTACAGGGCGGGACTGGAGGGTTCTGGTGTGGGGAAAGGGGACTGGGGGACATTAACAGACGGGGACGGAGGATTC
>JARQOD010009515.1:0-31056 GCA_033576555.1 Oophaga sylvatica
CGCTAAATTATGTCTCTGGAACGTAAGGAAACAGATGCGCCTTCCCATGGCAATAATAGTTGATCGCTAGTTAAAGAAGTTGAGTACCCAAGAATAAGTTTATTATTGAGCCGGCTTCTATTACATAGACATTTACAAATTATGCTAAAAGTAAAAAAAAGTCCTTACCTTATCTTTGCAACCTACTTCAAATCTTTGCTCTGCAATATCTTGTACATTCTGCTCAATCGCTTTTCTGGAGATAAATGAGGCAGACCCCTGAGATCTTCCTAATCCACCATTCAAGGACTCCAATCTTCCAATCAAACTATTTGTGGCTTCCAGTAAAGAGAGGGTTAAATCTCTAAATGACCCCTGGAAATTAAAATGAGTGATTAGTCCTTGATTAATGTTTACAGCCCCTTTAAACTAGCCCAAATACACCTTTAGGGCCCTTTCCCACAGCATTTTTGTCCACGTTTGGAACAAAACGGGATTCGGGCGTATGCACCAACAGGGTCATACACTATAATGGTTACAACAGAGTCAACGTGTTCTCTGACGTGCATCATTTTCGAGTGTGTTCGCTTACTGGAGGCAGACACCCAAAGTCTACTACATCTGAGTCCGTCTCAAGTAGCAAATGAACGTGGACCAAAACGCTCTGTGAAAGGGCCCTAAAGGCCCCGTCTCACATAGCGATACACCAGCGATCCCGACAACGATCAGGATCGCTGGTGTGTCGCTACATGATCGCTGCTGAGCTGCCAAACAGGCAGCTCAGGCAGCGATCAGGACAGCGACATTGCGGGTAACGTCGCCTAGTTGCCCGCAGTGTACGTTGGATACCAGCGCACTGATGCAGGGAGCTGGTAACCAAGGTACACGTTGGGTTTCCAGGCGCTTCGCGGTGCCTGGAAACCCGCTGTGTACCTTGGTTACCATCTCCCCTGCAGCAGCGAGCTGGTATCCAATGTACACGTCGGGTTTCCAGGCACAGCCCCGCGCTTGGAAACCCGATGTGTACCTTGGTTACCAGGAGATCGCTGGTCTCCTGCCTGTCACACGCAGCGATGCGTGCTGGCCAGCGGGAGACCAGCGATCAAAAAAAAGTCCTGGCATTTCTGACACGACCAGCAATTCACAGCAGGGGCCTGATCGCTGGTACGTGTCAGACATAGCGAGATCGCTGCTGAGATCGCTGTTTAGCAGTGATCTCGCTAGCGATCTCGCTATGTGAGACGGGGCCCTTTGTCTCAGCTCTTTTGGCTGAAAGCTATCTCTCTTGACTCCCCATACAGATGCACACTCAGCTCTGATGTTTATCTCATTGAAAACAACAAGATCAGGTAGCTGAAAACCAGCTGCTTAATTCTCCAAGGCCCCATATACATTAAACAGTTTGCTGATTCTGTAGAAATTGTTAGGTTGAGCTGATATACATCTATTGTATATAAACAGGTTTTGGGTTTATTTACATGTGCCGATTTTCTGTTAGGGCCCCGTCTCACATAGCGACTCACCAGCGATCCCGACAACGATATGAACTTGTCAGGATTGCTGCTGAGTCGCTACATGATCGCTGCTGAGCTGCCAAACAGGCAGATCTCAGCAGCGATCAGGACAGCGAGTACGCCGGTAAAAAGCGACACACGTCGCTTAGTTACCGGCATACCAGCGAGCTGGTGCAGGGAGCTGGTAACCAAGGTACACATCGGGTTTCCAGGCGCTGCGCAACACCTGGAAACCCGATGTGTACCTTGGTTACCAGCTCCCCTGCAGCAGCGCGCTGGTATCCAACTTACACATCGGGTTTCCAGGCGCCGCCCGGCGCCTGGAAGCCCGATGTGTACCTTGGTTACCATCTGATCGCTGGTCTCCTGCCTGCCACACGAAGCGACCAGCGATCAAAGAAAAGTCCAGGACATTCAGCAACGATCAGCGATACCCAGCAGGGGGCTGATCGTCGCTGCATGTCAAACTTGGCGAGATCGCTTCTGAGATTGCTGTTGCGTCACAAAATTTGTGACTCAGCAGCGATCTCGCTAGCGATCTCGCTATGTGAGATGGGGCCCTTAGGAGTGGGACTTTTCATAGCCATTGCCTTTTAACAAGAATAACATAGCTGTAAAAAAAAATACAAATAAAAGAAAGGCAGCGCACTGTTCTATGTAAATTACACCACAATCACCAACAATCAACAAATATGGCTAGTTAGGCAGCACATCCAGTAAAATGAGCCTTATATTAACCCATGCAACATTTCACCTACAAAGAGCTCTTCTCATTTGAGCTGAACCGTTGCATGGGTTAGCAAACAGGTTCATTTCACTGGATGTGCTGCACCACTTTACTCACTCAATTACCATCTTTTTCCCCTCTCGTTATCATGATTGACAGCACTCCACCTGTATTGAATCCTTATCCCTGTGTTTACTGACATTGCAGGAGCCGAGAGTGCACACAATGTTATTGTGGATGGCCTCTGATCTCCTTTGTCCTGTCTGCAATGGCTGTTCTCTGCACACTGGATTGCACAGCATCCGGCAGCCGATGCTGACGGGAGAGGGAGATGAGAGCCCTTTTTGACATAGTGTGCCCTTGGCTCCTGCAATGTCAAAGCATGCTCTCCTTTATCTCCTGTCAACATTGGCCGCCAGCGTCTGTGTGTTTCTGTGTGCAGCGTGTGGCCGCTGCAGACAGGGCAGGGGGATCAAAGTGCGTCCACACACACATTGACATTGTGTGTGCTCTTACTTCTTCAACGTCAGTATGTGCAGGACTGAGAAGCCAATACAGGCAGCACTCCTTGGAGCACTGTCAATTATCATAAGGGTATGGATGGAGGATACAGTAAAGATGTATATCTTTATGGATGGAGGATAGTAATTGAGGGGCGCAACAGTGCACCAAGCACTTAAACGTGCCAAGGGAGCACCGAGTATCTCTCATTTACATATGTAATAAACCAAAACAAGTAATATCTGCACCAAAATTATGATTTTTATAGGGGCTAAGTGTTATGCGCTCGGTTGCAACAACTTTATGGTATAATGGATTGCAACCGAACACGGGGTCCGCGATGCAGTTTATGTTCACTGCTGCCGAACACCCTTTTGTTAGGAGGGTAATAACTGACAACTAAAATATCAAGATCTTGCCTGTGAACTTCACAATAAGCAAGAAATAGCATTTGCACTATCTCCGTTAACTTCACAGGAGAAGTGTTGAGGACTGGCATAGATGTAGCCCTGTTAATGGCACAGAAGCCACTTGCCAGATATTAGATTTGCACTATGTGCTCCAAGCTGGTGTGGACGTAGCCCTGTTGACTGCACAGAGGCTACGTGCCAGCAGCTAGGAAGTGCGTGCGACTAACGCCAGGCGCACGTGCTACCAGCCGGCGTTATACCGGACTGAGCCACTCTCTGTTTAGCTTGGCAGGCGATGCCCAGGTTACGCGCCCCGCAGTCTGCTCAGGGTGTGTAGCTACCCTATATTCGTAGCAAGACTGCACCACGTTAGCTACAGGTTACGCGCCCCACAGTCTGCTCAGGGTGTATAGCTACCCTATATTCGTAGCAAGATTGCACCACGTTAGCTACAGGTTATGCGCCCCACAGTCTGCTCAGGGTGTATAGCTACCCTATATTCGTAGTGTTTTGACCCGCACCACAATTGTGGTTTACCAGAGCAATGGGGTACTCAGAGCCGAGCCCATGGAAGTCTATGGGGTTGTCACAGGCAGCGGTGGCTCGGTCTGTGGCCCTGGCGGTCAGGCGTATGTTGGGGGGTATATTTACAGGGGATAGGTGTATAACATTCGTGACGCCACCTGTAGTTCTCTGATCACTAAGACCAGCGCTGCTGTAGATCTCTGAGGGGATGGTGTGGCAGCTAGATGTCGGGTCCCCTACAGGTGGGACTGGTCCCTCAAAGTCTATGGAATTAATGATGTCAGGTGCAGGTAAATAAATCAGTCTCACACCATCCAGCGTCTTTCCATACCTTTTACTTGTCAGATGATAAGGCAGGTCCCAGGGAGGCTGGTCGGGTGGAGGATGTGCTTTGAGATAACAGCTGAACAGGTTGGGGGCCTCCTTTACTTCCAAATATGATGAGTCCAACCAGCATAAAGCTAAGTTCACTCCTAATACTCCAGCTTCTCCAAAGCTGTACTGCCCGGTCAGTTTTGTGGTCGGAGTCTTCCTTTGAGAGGGCTGAGTTCCTACTCTTGTCGTGCACTGACTCAAGGTTCCCACTCTCCCTGACCCCAGTTACGTACCGACACTCCAAGGGCTGCTTTCTGTAACCTAAGGTCCAGTAAGCCTCTGGTTTTTCTATCCCTACGTCTGAAGCTGTAGTGATGCTTCGGTCCCCAGTGACCGGTGATCAATGCCGGATAATTCAATCCTTAAGGCACTTTTAGAATCCTTTCCACTGCGCCCTTCGCCCTGTTCACGCTTGTAGCATAAGCACTCCACACTTCCAAAGGCCATGCAGGTTAATCCCTTCTTGCTTCTTCCCAGAGCTCGCTAACAGAGGCTCAGTAATCTTCTAGTTCAGGAGCACGTCGACTGAACTCCACTGTCCTTGGGACAGGAGACTGAAGGTTCTGCTGCTGACTCCTCTTTCTTTCTGCACAGACTGCACACTGACTGTTCTGTCCGAAGACAGGAAACAGACTGACTCCCTGACTGAGCTGTATATCACTAGCCTATATAACCTATGGGTGTGTCTAAGTGTGTGATGGAGTGAATGTTTATTGAGCATTAAACTGTTACCTCTCCACTCATCCTCCAGGGTACTGCGTGTGCCTTCACACCAGGGCTACACATTCCCCCATGGTAAAATACAGCACTCCCGGGCTGTGAAATACAAGAAGACATTTTGTTTTTCATTAACAAGAAACATTAAACTCTTCCCATCCGGGAGGTAAGAATTTCTTAAACGTTGCATTATGTACAGTAGGAAAATACAAAAAGTATTAAAGCATCAAGGCATTCAATATATACACAGTATTCTTGTGAAGGACCCGCACCAAACCTTCAACGTGGGTCCTGGGTGGGCTGCAGGACATCTGAATGCAGACCTCACTCAGTGTCACACCACACGGGTTTTATGTTCAGAGGTAGTTGTGGTTTCATGTAAAACCAGTATTATGCACCGAAGCGCAACTATGTACAAAGATAAGTTCTGGGCTGGCACAGTCCTCAGCCTCTCAGTCCATGGCATAATAAAAGGACACATATATATTAATGCACAATACTATAACAATACTTTTTACAATATTCACATAAGGTAACCTTTTCTGGGTTAAATTACATTATTTTACTTGAACTACTGTTGATATCGAATGGGTATTTTCCCTTTCGTGGTTCGCTCTGATCTACGTGGTGTAGCTTCAGGTATATTGGTCTGTCGTAACGGCAAACTATAGAACTGCCTCAATCTTTCTATGGATCTGGCAAGCGTACTGATGGCTGGGCGGTGTGAGTCAGCTTCACCAGGGGATCCCATAGCATGGGGCGCTGCTTCTGATGGTCCTTCCTGAGATTCTGTAGGCTGGGATGTTGCTGGAATTGGTAACTCCTGAACTGGCTCCACTGGCACCATGGGCACAACTGGAGGTAGAACTTCCTCTTGTGGCTGATAAAACTGCAACACCGGAATGATTACAGCATCTCCCAGTCTGGGCCAATCCGCAGGAAAATCTCCCAGATCCGTGTGTATGACTTCTTCTTTTCTTTCTTCTTGATTGACGACAGGGTTCTTTTCACAAAGCTTTAAGGGTTCTGGACACAATTTCAAATGGTCTCTGGACACAGTGGATATTGTTCTTCCTCCGTCCTTACTGATGATACAAACTTTTCTGTTGTCATATTTGGAATCTTGTACGACATAGGGTTCTTGTTCCCATTGGTTATCCAATTTGTGCATCTTCCTTTTTCTTTTCAATACCACTTCTCCAGGCATCAAAGGCTTGGCAGGAGCATTCCTGTTGTAAATATCTTCCTGTTTTTCCCGTACCTTGTTGAGACTTTCCTCTACACAGACTTGCACTCGTCTGTATTGCTCTTGCCGATTGATGTCCCAGTTTTCAACGGCGTCATCTGCCTCTGGTTCCACCACTCCAAGTTCTAAATCCATTGGTAGTCTTCCGGGCCTTGCTCTCATAAGATAGGCTGGAGTGCAGTTAGTGGAACTTACAGGTATATGGTTATACAAGTCAACCAAATCAGGTAGTAAGTCCGGCCACCGATTTCTGTCTTCCAACGGTATGGATTTCAACAAATCAAGGACAATGTGGTTCATTTTCTCGCAAAGGCCGTTGGTTTGAGGATGGTATGGCGTTGTTCTAATTTTCTTGCACCCATACATGTGACAGAATTCCTTGAATAGGTCAGCCTCAAAAGCAGGTCCTTGATCAGTTAATACTTGCTCCGGATACCCATGCGGTCTGCAGAAGCTTGCTTGAAAGGTTCTTGCTGCCGTCACTGCTGTCTGATCCTTTACTGGAACAACCACCAGAAATCTAGAGTAATGGTCCACCATGGTCAGGGCGGATGAATATCCAGATCTACTTGGCGACAATTTAACGTGATCCAAGGCCACAATCTCTAAGGGACGAGTCGTCCGGATAGGCTGCAGGGGTGCCCTCTGACTACCGTAATCCTTTCTTCTGAGACCACAGGGTCCACAGTTCCGACACCACCTCTCGATGGAGCTGCGCATCCCTACCCAGTAGAACCGGCACCTCAGCAGGGTCTCCAGCTTTCTCCAGCCAAAGTGTCCTGCTTGATCGTGGTATGCTTCCAACACCATTGGGACGTCTGCTTTGGGGACCACTATCTGCCAGACCATCTCATGGGTCCTGGGGTTGACGTATCTCCTGCACAACTTCTCACGGTATAGGAACAACCGGCTTCTCTCGTTCCACAGGAGCTTTGCTGACATAGGTGCATCTTTTTCCAAGGAGGAACCTTCCTGTCTTAACAACTCCTTGATACGGCTGACCACTGGATCGCTGTCCTGAGTCTCTTTCCAGCTGTGATGGGGTAAGGGATTTAACGTTGCACCATACTGCTTTCTGTTGACTCGATGCTCGTGGACTACCCCATTTCGATGGAACGCAGGTAGCTCAATTTCTTCCAGGTCGTCCGATTCTTCTTCCGTGTCAGAGTCATGCGGCATTCGGGACAATGCGTCAGCATTAGCATTCTTTCGGCCTGCCCGGTATTTGATGGTAAACTGGTAATTGGACAACCGAGCCATCCAACGCTGCTCCATGGCGCCCAGCTTGGCGGTTTCCAGATGCGTTAAGGGGTTGTTATCTGTAAACGCAGTGAACTGATTGGAGGCCAGATAATGCTTAAATCTTTCAGTAATGGCCCAGACCAGCGCCAGAAACTCCAGCTTGAAGCTGCTATAATTTTCCGGATTCCTCTCAGTTGGCCTGAGTTTTCTGCTGGCATATGCGATGACTTTTTCTTGGCCATTCTGCTTCTGACTGAGAACTGCTCCCAAACCTTCATTACTGGCGTCGGTGTACAGCAGGAACGGTTGGCTGTAATCAGGATAGGTTAAGATCTCATCACCCGTAAGGATCTCTCTCATCTTTTGGAATGCTTCAGCCTGTTCTTTACCCCAATTAAAGGGAGGGTTTCTACTCTTTAGGGATTGTCCTACTAGGAGGTCCTGTAAAGGAGCTGCCTTTTTCGTGTAATCTTTCACGAACCTTCTGTAGTAACCCGTGAGTCCCAGGAACTGTCGCACTTCCTTGAGGTTCTTCGGCTCCGGCCACTTCTGGATGGCAGTGACTTTCTCTGGGTCCGGCGCTACTCCTTCCGAACTGACGATGTGCCCCAAGTATTGCACCTTCTGTTTGAGTAGATGGCATTTTGAGGGTTTCAACTTCATCCCGTACCTGGACAGGGACTCAAATACTTCTGCCAGGTGCTTCAGATGGTCCTCATATGTCTTGGAATACACGATGACGTCGTCTAGGTATAGCAGCACGGTTTCAAAATTGAGATGTCCCAGGCAGTTCTCCATCACTCTCTGAAATGTTCCTGGGGCACTACTGAGCCCAAACGGCATTCTGTCGAACTCACAGAGCCCCATTGGGGTGGTGAAAGCCGTTTTCTCACGATCCTCCTCAGCCACAGCCACTTGCCAGTAACCACTAGTCAGATCGAGGGTAGAAAAGTAGTTAGCCGTTTTCAGAGCAGCCAATGATTCCTCTATACGTGGTAGCGGGTATGCGTCCTTATGTGTTATGCGATTCACCTGCCTGTAATCCACACACATTCTCAAGCTACCATCTTTTTTTCTAACCAGGACTAGAGGTGCTGCCCAGGGACTACAACTATCCCTGATTACTCCGGCTTCTTTCATATCTCGCAACATTTCTTTAGCCTTCTGATAATGGGCTGGGGGTATAGGCCTGTACCGCTCTTTGATGGGAGGATGACTGCCTGTAGGGATATGATGTTGTACTCCCTTAATTACCCCAAAATCAAGTGGATGCTTGCTAAACACTTGAGCATACTCTTGTACCACCCGTAATACCCCTTGCTTCTGGTGAGCGGGAGTGGTGTCCGTCCCAACATGGAGCTGCTGACACCATTCCGCCACCTCGGTTGCTGGGTCATTGTCCTCCGCTACCTGACAGGAGTCCAAGGACTCAGCCGGGAGAATAGAATTATTGTTGACAGCATGTAGTTTAGCAATGGTTGCATAACGGGGTAAGTTTACCTCATCATCTCCCCAATTGAGAAGCCGTACCGGTACTCTTCCATTCACCACTTCCACTACTCCCCTAGCAGTCATAAGTGTAGGTCGATGTTCTGAATAGTGGGGTTCTACTACAGCTTGGTAGTTCTGTCCTCTCAGACCTATGGCTGCCCTGCACCAGATTATCATTTCACTCATTGGGGGTATCACAATGGGATTCGAGTCAGTGACCCGTACATTACCAATTTCGCCGTCCGTAAGCTTCGCTTGCTGCTGACACACCAGAGCCCGGATCTCTCTTTGGATTACTCCCTTCTGCCTTGGTCGGGCAATCTCAGCGAGCTGTTGAAGTAAGAACACAACTTCTCCCAGACAGTTACTGATAATGTTAGTACCCAAAATTATATTTAAACCATTCTCCTCATTTACAGTCTTTACTACTAGAAGCCCCTGGTCCTTCAATTCCTCTCTGCCCACTTTCACATCCACACATTTTGTCCCGAGTACTTCTACAGGAAGACCATTAGAAGCATACACAGTAAAGTCAGGGCTCGGAGGTTTAAGACTATCTATAGACCAGAACTTCGTATATAGGGCATCAGGTATTAGGGTCACCTGAGACCCAGTGTCTAACAATGCCGGAACTGCAATACCATCTAGAATGATAGACAGGTAGGGTCGTCCACCCACATACCTGCAGTTCCAGTCTAGGGGGCCTGACGGGTCTTCTCCTGGGTGTTGGCCCTCGGACCCAGGTTCTGCCCGTTTAAAGGACACTGTGGAGACATATGACCTTTCCGGTTGCATCGGTAACAGGTGATCTCCCGACGAGGAGGGTGTTGATCAGAGGTCGCTCCTGGGGGTGGCGTTGTCCTCCTCCGAGGGGGCGACGTCTTCCTTCTTCTCCGGTTCATCCACGGGACGTCTTCTGGGCAGTCAGCTAATAAGATCTTCCCTTCTTCCTCTCTCCGCAGCTGCAGGGCACTCATCACAGCAGCCAGATTTTTAGTCAGCTGGCGCACCTCTGAGCGCAGACAGTCCAATTCACTAGGGGGTGTCACCTGCGTTTTGGCTTCCGCCACTAGCGGGGAAAAGGAGGGTGCCGCCGGTTCCAGAGTGACTTCACCCTGGTGAGGTTGGGTTGACACCTCAGGTTTGCCCAGGGGTCGCAGCCCTTTTATTGCCATGTCCTTTAGGGCATCAAAGGTAGCATCCGGATGATCTAAGGACCACCAGTTTACAGTTCTGCGCTCCTCTTGGGATCTCAATCCCTGTATAAATTGCTCTTTCAGCATCTTATTCTCGTCGATAGCATTTAAATTATTAATCTGCTTAAGGGCTCTCAGGGCTCCTTGTAGTCGGCAAGCGTAGTCCCTGATGCTGTCACCTGGTTGCTGTGAACAGTGGTAGAAGGCCATCCGGAGATCCGTTTCTGTGCGGTCTTCAAATATGGCATGTAGTTTAAGGAGGATCGCAGGTACCGACTCCTGATCAACGGTATCACAAGTCTCCACTTCCCTCTCAGCAGCGCCAGTTAGCTGCCCTATCAGCACAGCAGCTTTTTGTCTCTCGGGCATGGAGTACATTTCTAGGATGCTGCATAACTTCCGCTTGAATCCTGCTAAAGTGCCTGGCTCACCGCTGTACTGGGGAAGCCATTTCGCCCCAGGCATATATGGGAGCGTTAGTGGCATGATCGGGACTACCGGACTGGGTGCGGGGCCTGCGCCCCCATCTGGCGCTACAATGCCAGGCGGTGCGGGATCGGGGCCTCCGGCTAGGGCCGCACTGTCGGCCGGTTGTTGTGACATCTTAGCGCCCCCTTGGTTAAACGGAGCCTACCGGTTTCAGAAGCTGCTATTTCACAGGCACAGCAGTGGGAACAGGACCTTCGTCGCAGGCGCTCTGATGTCAGAGCGTCCACTTCCTGTCGCAGGACCTGCCGCTGAGTCAGAGCCGGGGGCGTGTCCAAGACTTTGCGCGCTCTTTCAGGTACGCCCACCTTCTTCTCCAGCGCCTTAGGGCGCGAATATGGCGGCAAATATGGCGGTATTTGGCGCCAAACAATAGCAACAGTCTTTTTCACCAAAACACTCCACAGGCACACAGGGCTCGCAATTTTGCGAGTTTCGGATCCTGTTCGTGACGCCAAGTTTGTTTTGACCCGCACCACAATTGTGGTTTACCAGAGCAATGGGGTACTCAGAGCCGAGCCCATGGAAGTCTATGGGGTTGTCACAGGCAGCGGTGGCTCGGTCTGTGGCCCTGGCGGTCAGGCGTATGTTGGGGGGTATATTTACAGGGGATAGGTGTATAACATTCGTGACGCCACCTGTAGTTCTCTGATCACTAAGACCAGCGCTGCTGTAGATCTCTGAGGGGATGGTGTGGCAGCTAGATGTCGGGTCCCCTACAGGTGGGACTGGTCCCTCAAAGTCTATGGAATTAATGATGTCGGGTGCAGGTAAATAAATCAGTCTCACACCATCCAGCGTCTTTCCATACCTTTTACTTGTCAGATGATAAGGCAGGTCCCAGGGAGGCTGGTCGGGTGGAGGATGTGCTTTGAGATAACAGCTGAACAGGTTGGGGGCCTCCTTTACTTCCAAATATGATGAGTCCAACCAGCATAAAGCTAAGTTCACTCCTAATACTCCAGCTTCTCCAAAGCTGTACTGCCCGGTCAGTTTTGTGGTCGGAGTCTTCCTTTGAGAGGGCTGAGTTCCTACTCTTGTCGTGCACTGACTCAAGGTTCCCACTCTCCCTGACCCCAGTTACGTACCGACACTCCAAGGGCTGCTTTCTGTAACCTAAGGTCCAGTAAGCCTCTGGTTTTTCTATCCCTACGCCTGAAGCTGTAGTGATGCTTCGGTCCCCAGTGACCGGTGATCAATGCCGGATAATTCAATCCTTAAGGCACTTTTAGAATCCTTTCCACTGCGCCCTTCGCCCTGTTCGCGCTTGTAGCATAAGCACTCCACACTTCCAAAGGCCATGCAGGTTAATCCCTTCTTGCTTCTTCCCAGAGCTCGCTAACAGAGGCTCAGTAATCTTCTAGTTCAGGAGCACGTCGACTGAACTCCACTGTCCTTGGGACAGGCGACTGAAGGTTCTGCTGCTGACTCCTCTTTCTTTCTGCACAGACTGCACACTGACTGTTCTGTCCGAAGACAGGAAACAGACTGACTCCCTGACTGAGCTGTATATCACTAGCCTATATAACCTATGGGTGTGTCTAAGTGTGTGATGGAGTGAATGTTTATTGAGCATTAAACTGTTACCTCTCCACTCATCCTCCAGGGTACTGCGTGTGCCTTCACACCAGGGCTACACAGTAGCAAGACTGCGACATTGGCTACCTGCCTGGCATAAGCTGAACCTGCCTGAAGGACCTGAGCTAATAAGCCGAGCGTACTCTGGCAAGGTCCCGGAGAGCAATGCTAGAGAGCATGTGGAGCCCAGATTCTAGTACGTCACACATGAGCACTGCCTAACATAGTATGATCTGACTGCGCTGCGGACAGACAAGCTATTTAAGGGCTAAGCTCCGCCCCAGCCATCTCATCAATCGCATCACCGATGTCATCTGTGACCAATCAGGCGATGCCAGGTCAGAGGATCAGCTGACACTAAGCAGCAATCATGGCTCGCCATGTCACGGTCATGCTCAGTACAGGCATTTCTGGACTTAGGCTTGCAACAGCCTTTTCTTGTTCCGTAACCTAGGTTTAAGGCTACTATGAGCAAAGACCTGAGTAACTATTTGTGCCTCTTGGGTACTGACTAGGCACTGGGATCGACGGTGAAGCTGAGCAGCATCTGCCTGGTCTGGATGGGAGACCACAGACTCCTTGGATCCAGGTTCAGATCCCGCTGATGCCTAACACTAAGTCCCTATATATGGGCAGCACTGTGGCTCAGTGATTAGTACTGTTGCTTTGCAGTGTTGGGGTCCTGGGTTCAAATCTGCAAGGAGTTTGTATGTTCTCCCCAAGTTTTGTGGATGTTCTCCGGTTTCCTCCCACGCTCTAAAGACATACTGATAGGGAATTTAGATTGTGAGCTCCAATGGGGACAATGATGATAAGGTCTGTAAAGTACTGCAAATTAATGGCGCTACATAGGTGAGTAAAATAAATAAATATGAATATATAATGTTAGCATGTAATGAATGTTTAATTTCAGTTTTGGGGGTGACAGATTCTGTTTCTTATTGTGACTTGTCACACTATTTAGTAGTGCAATACTTATAAGCATGGGATGGCGATGAGGTGCTGAAGTAGGCCGGTGTCACACTTGCGTGTGTGATGCGAGAAACTCGCACGAGTCTCTCGCATCAACACCCAGCACTGTCGCCGGTACTCGGACCGGAGCGTGCTGCTACATGTATTTCTATGCAGCTGCACACTCCGGTTCAAGTTCCGGCGGCAGTGCTGGGTGTTGATGCGAGGGACTTGTGCGAGTTTCTCGCATCACACACGTAAGTGTGACACCAGCCGTAGAAGGAGAACCAACATTAATATGGTAGTAAAATTGTAGAAAAATCAAATGAAAACAGCGGTACACAAGCCATAATATATCTGGTAGCCACCAATAATAATCTCTCGAAAATAAGCAGGCAGATGTGAGTGATGGTGACCGCTGTATTGCGTGGGGAATATGTTGGAGCTAAATAAAGAAATAAAACAACACAAAATATGCAGACATTCAGGCAGGAGAACAGAGCACCACTGCGTTTATCAGGAAAAAGAATGAAGTTAAAACAAAATGAGTGACACTGTGTGCAAAACTAAAAAAATAACCCATCGAAAAGTATTTCTCTTACTTGTTGAATATTGTTGCCACTTGCTGTGGTTGTATCTGACTGTTTTCTCTCCATATTTTCTGTCACATTGTTTCCACCACTTTCTTCTATGACATCCATGTGTTTACCATTTTCCGTGTCCTCATGTCTGGAAGACTTTTGATTACCCTTTCCTTGCACCTTAGTCTCAGAGATGACTGTAGTTATAGGTGAGGGCTGTCTCAGTCTTTTCTCATAGAAGGCAGAATCACTTTTTGATTTCTCAATAATCTGGATTTTTATTCTCTTGGAAATAGAAGACTGAAGAAAAATTCAAGAATTTGTTATTTTATTTTCATGCTATTTTTTCTATAATATTCTTTTTGTAATCCGCACTTAATAATTCTTTTTAGAAATGTATTTACTATATTATTTATTTTCTTTCCATTAACAATTTCTAGGCATGCTTGTACTAATTATTGACTTTTCAGCAGCAGATGGAAGGAAGGGAGACACAGTCATTACTAGTGGGTAGGCGGAGCCCACACAGGATAGAACACCTCAGATTAAAAAGAGTGTTGACCGGCCCCTCCAGCTTGGGCTCCTCCTACTCCAGCTCTCCAGTCTAAAATTTGAGGTCACAGAGGATAGTCGCTGCTGGAGCAGCTCCTCAGAAGAATTTTTTATTTTTATCGGACAGGGACTTGGACCCCCGTGGTCTTGAGGTCTCAGGGGTCTCAGCGCTGCTGGACCCCCACCCCACCCATGGCGGATCTGCATTACCCTTTAAGGTGGTCCCTGCAGAACCCTGCCGGCCCTGGGGGATGAGGGTTGCTTCCCTGGCGGGGACGCAAACCGCGCTTCTGGGGTCACTGCGTTACCCGCCCTGGGGGGGGAAGCTATGGGCACAGCGCCACAAATCCCTGGGGGTCCCTGTGGCGCTCAGCTGGGTGAGTACTCATCATTTTAATATGTGTTTAAGTGCTTCAGCGGCCGCTGCGGCAGCCGCTGCTACATGTTTTTCAGTGTGGTGACTTGTGTACTTTTGTCCGCAGGTGGATGCCTGCAGGACATGGGAGCGGGGCAGGAACGGAGAGCGGAGAAGTCGCGCGCTTTTTTGAAGCCGGCGGGGGGCGTGGCTTCGCGCTTTCCCGTCTTTTCGCGGGCAGGAAGCGCTCTGAGTGTGCGCTTTACCCTGCCTCTCCTCTTCCGGCTTCTCTCCTTCAGCGCGGCGGCCATTACTGACGGCCTCCTCGGGCTCCTCACTCTCCGCTCCCCCCGACCGACCGAAGGACAATTAGGACACTGCACCGCGGCCAGCTGGGTGAGTCGCTTCTGCCTGTCAGGGCAGAAGCTTAACTCCCTCACCCACACAGCGCAGGACACCTTTCTGGGGCACAATTAGGTGGCAGACTGCGCTGTCCTGCAGCTGTTACCTCATAAGAGGCACCCTTTTTTGTCTGGGGCTCGCACACCCTTTTCATTAACAGAGGTTGTGGGAGTCTGCGACATTAACCCCTTCTTAGGCGGTTAACCCTTAATTGGGGGACAGCTGGGGTAACTCTCTTTTTAAGAGCTTTAACCCTTCAGCGTTCGTTTTTTCTTTAAGAAACCACACTATTCGAGTTACTGACAGGTTTAACCTGCCATATACTGTGTGAGGGCATGTCAGATCAGGGTCCAGGAGGTGCGGACCGTCTCCCAGATCCGCTACAGGATCAGTCTCGCATATCTGACACGCAGACCTCGACAGCGTCAAGCGCAGCGGTCGGAGGTTTCAGTGATGTCAAAATGGAGGCCCTCGCTCGTTCTATTGATGGCCTGTCTGACCTTCTAGGTTATTGGGTGTCAGCTAGATCCTCTCATGGCAGGAAGCGACACAGGCCGGTGCCATCCTTCCCACGTAGCGACTCGGAGGTCTCGGGCATGGAGGGTTCCCCTTCAAGCTCGGATGGGGAGATGTCCGATTCGGATAAGGAGGATCGGCAGGGACACTCTGCCTCTCTTTTGGGCCGTACAGAGGCTTTTATTGGAGCCATGAGGGAGGCGTTGCAGTTACCGGAGGAGGTAACTAGACGTCCTGGTAAGTCGGCCCGGATGTTTCAGGAATCGCATAGGTCGCGATCAGCATTACCATCTCTGGATGAGCTTAATGGGGCAGTGGAGAAGAAACGCCTGTGTCCAGATAAACGTTTTCAGGGGACACGGTTTTTTGAGACGCTGTATCCGTGTACGACGGAATTGATTGATAATTGGATTCCTTCTCCTGAAGTGGATGTCCCTTTATCCCAGCTTAGCAAATCCTCATTACTTCCTGTTAAAGGGAAGGCGAGTCTGCAGGATCCGCTAGACAGAAAAACGGAGATGGCGGTGAAATCCATCTACGAGGCCGCGGGTCATGGATTCAGAGCAGTACTAGGATCCATGTGTGCTTGTAAAGCTTCCCTGAGCTGGTTAGACCGTCTACAGACGGCGTGGCAAGATGGATCCCCACTATCCGAGGTAGATGGGCTTTTCAAGTCATTGGAGGATGCAGCCCGATATGGCAGTGATGCAGGTTTGGATACTGCGTCACTGCTGTCCAGGGTGCAATCCTCGGCTGTCACAGTCAGGAGAGCACTGTGGCTTAGACAGTGGCCTGGGTGACGCGGGTCGTGTCGGCAGGCTATTTTATAGAGTTTCTTTCTCGACCCCCAGACACTTTTTGCCAATCTCGCATTCCGTCAGAGCCCGAGCTATTTGCCGCTCTACGGCGGGAGGTCGATTCCCTTCTGCAGAAGGGTGTGGTGGTACCGGTTCCGCCGGAGGACCGGGGAAGAGGGTTTTATTCCAACCTCTTTGTGGTCCCCAAAAAGGAGGACAAATTTCGCCCCATTTTGGATCTCAAAAGATTGAATCGGCATGTCCGCACCCGGAAATTCCGCATGGAGTCACTTCGCTCCGTTGTGGCGGCCCTGTCGCAGAACGATTTTTTGGTGTCAATCGAAATTCGCGACGCTTATTTGCATGTTCCCGTCGGAAGGGCCCACCAACGCTTCCTTCGTTTTGCCATAGGTCAGGACCATTACCAGTTTGTGGCCCTGCCATTCGGGTTGGCCTCAGCACCCAGAGTTTTTACAAAAATTCTGGCACCTCTCATGGCGATTCTTCGAAGGCAGGGGGTTACGATTCTTCCCTACCTGGACGACCTTTTGATTGTGGCGTCCTCAAAGGAGGAGGCGGTGACGGCTCGCAATCTATCCCTTCAGCTCCTGGAGGACTTCGGGTGGCTGGTCAATTGGGAGAAGTCGTCTCTGGAACCGTCGCAGTCAATCCTGTTTTTGGGAATGCATTTCGACACGGTACGAGCAGTGGTGTCTCTGCCTCCGGACAAGCAAGCGAGTCGTCTTCGACATGTACAGGTTATGAAGTCTTCGACAGCAATGTCCCTTCGAAGGTGTATGCGCCTTCTGGGTTTGATGGTGGCGTCGATGGAGGCAATTCCATTTGCCCAATTTCATTCCAGGGCTCTCCAAATGCTCATTTTGAACCGTTGGGATCGATTGCAGTTTTCACTGGATTGCAGTGTCATCATCTCCCACAGGGTGCGAGAGTCTCTAGGATGGTGGTTACGTCCGGAAGTGTTATCCCTGGGGAAGTCCTTCCTCCCTCCGAGGTGGTCGGTCATAACCACCGATGCCAGCCTGACGGGCTGGGGCGGTGTCTGGAACGATCTCTGGATTCAGGGAGTATGGTCGTTGGAAGAGTCTGTCCTGCCGATCAACATCCTGGAATTGAGGGCAATTTTCCTTTGCCTCCAACACTGGACGGTCCCTTTAAGCGGTCTACCAGTCCGAGTGCAGACAGACAACGCGACGGCGGTCGCGTATATCAACCAAAAAGGTGGGACGAGGAGCTTCAGGCTCATGATGGAGGTGTCTCGGATCTTGGTATGGGCCGAGGCCAAGGTGCCAGCCATCTCTGCGATTCACATTCCAGGAGTTCAGAATATCACAGCGGACTTCCTCAGTCGCGAAAAGATGGATCCCAGAGAATGGAGTCTTCATCCGGAAATTTTTGCACTGCTGTGCTCCCGTTGGGGAACTCCCCAAGTGGATTTGATGGCATCCAGGTTCAATGCCAAGTTACCGACGTTCATGTCCAGGTACAAGGATCCGAAGGCTGTGGCGGTGGATGCTCTGGTGGCTCCATGGGACCAATTCGAGCTAATCTATGTGTTCCCGCCGATATCCTTGCTTCCCCTGGTGTTGCGTCGGATCAGACTGGAGAGAGTCCCGGCTATGTTGATAGCCCCAGATTGGCCAAGGAGGACGTGGTTCTCGACGCTGGTGTCGCTTCTGGCAGCGCCTCCACTTCCACTCCCTCTTCGCCCGGACCTGTTAACCCAAGGGCCCGTTCGTCACCCGGACCTGAAGTCTCTGTGTTTGACGGCGTGGCTCTTGAGACCGAAATCTTGATCCGTCAAGGTTTTTCAGCCGAAGTCATTGCCACTCTGCGAGCTGCCAGAGGTCCGGCTACTACTAGGATTTATCACAAGACTTGGGAAGCCTTCTTTTCGTGGTGTTCGGGTTCTTCTAGGAACCCGAGGATTTTTTCCATTCCCAATTTGTTGGCCTTTTTACAGTTCGGGCTGGAGAAGGGTTTGGCAGTTAGCACTCTGAAGGGTCAGGTTTCTGCTCTGTCCTTGCTGTTTCGGAAGGCTATCGCCTCGCGTAGGGACGTACGTTCCTTTTTTCGCGGGGTAACCCGTCAGTTTCCGCCGCGGAAGGCGCTTGTGTCTCCTTGGCGGCTCAATCTTGTCTTGGAGGCTCTTCAACATGGGCCTTTTGAGCCTATGGACTCTGTTAGCCTTTCTTTGCTCTCTTGGAAGGTTGCCTTCTGTGATGATATTGCAAGCTTCATGTCTTGTGCTGTTGCTAGAACTACAACCCCCCACCGTTTGCAAGCACGGGGCAAACTACCCCTCCCTCCTTTTCTCTGCAGCTCACGCTTCCCTTCCCCCCCTGTCAGCCTGCACTCAGGCAGTGTAATGTGAGCTGCCAGTGCTGGAAGTTTTCCCGCTTCACCGCAGGGGTCCTGCATTGTCCGAACACGTGCTTTCTTCCTATAGCAGCCATGTTGGAGTAATTCATTTTTTTTGGAATAACACGGTGGGAGCATTCGCTAGAAACACGAAAGTTACTGTGTTGAACCATGCGCCGATGGGCATCGTTCCCGTGGTACTGGTAAACCCGTAACTCCAACAGAACCCGAGAAATGGAATTCTCGGGTGCCCCATGAACTAGCCCACCCAAGTGTGGGCTCATTGGAACCGTCATTTCAAAGCAAGACCATTGATAGGTCTGCCATTATTCTGCTAGGTTCACAGAACGAGTTATGAACCTTATGATATTGCAGAGCTCAGACCATAGCTTGCAGCCAGAGGAGGTGGCCAGAGGACCAGCCTTTTTTGTGAGGTCAGAAGCTGACATGCATAAGTCTTACAGTGAAGTTCAGTGGGGGATTCTTTCTGCTGGGACGTGCTGAGTAAGAGATCTCCCAATGAACTATGACGTGTGGCTCCTTCCCCCAGCCTGGCTTGCCTGTAAATGATCTAACAACCATGTGAGTGACTTTCATTCTTAATCCTAGTTTATTTTATAACTGCATCTGTACATAACTATATTGTCTCAGTTTGTTACATCTTTTTATATTATATAAGCATTGCCTGTTTTTAAGGAATAAACCTATAAATTTATTAGTTTGTTTCTCCTGCTCTATAAACGAATCTGCACGTGCCTGAAGCACACGCTACTGTTTTGGGGTTGCTACGGACCCTCTTGATAAATTGTGTATTAAGTCAAACCCGTAGCTGGTGGCAGCTAAAGGAAAGGGGTGTAAAGTGTTAATCTATTGGGGGACGCTGGCAGTGACGGAGCGGGGTTTATAAGGGTACTGCCTGGCTGCAGCCAGGAGTAATCATAATTCCCTCACTGCAGCGTGCCCAATAGCCAGCACACATCCAAGTGACCCGTCTGGCGACTAATTATCCTAGGTGCAGTTCCCTGACTGACCTGAGGGTAAAGGGGGGCGCCAGAGAGCTGCAAGTTCCTAAGTGGAAGTGGGATAGTTATAAATCCCTGCAGTTTACTGGGTCGGACGGCAGCAGCCGTCGTGTGTGTGCACGTTCCATCACATGTGGTGGCAGCGGTGGGATCACAAGCCGTGACCCCCGGGCTACCGTGTGGCGGACTGTGTGCCCGTTCATCACATATTGGTGGCAGCGGTGGGATTATAGAGCATTAGTGATCTGGTTTGAGCAATCATTCCATTCACTAAAAAACTTGCACGGTTCTTCAGCGACCCTGCAGCTAAAGTTTTGGAGAACAGACTCAGTGTTTATTAGTCCTGAGACAATTGTGTGTACTTGCGGTTACCCCTCCCTTCTCTTTGTTTTTCTATCCTATCTTTTATTTGGCAACCATGGCTACCATAGGAGCAAGTTGGTTCGACAAGCAGAGCAAGGACACCCTTGTGGGAATCTGCAAGTACCACGGCCTTGTCCACACGAACCGAACCAAAGGCCAACTGGTCCAGGCCCTGAAGGAGCTGGGCGAGCATCGGAGCGTGGCGGGCGCAGGAGCAGAGGCCCAACCCCTGACTGCTTACACCCAGAGAGAGGTGGACCCTTACCTGCGGGCGGCCCTGGAGGGACTCACCGCTGACAACCGGGAAGAACGCCTGAGGCTGATCCAGCAAGCTCAAGAGAGAGCCGACCAGCGAGAGGCCAAACAGCGAGAGGCTGAGACAGCCGAGCGGGAAGCTCAGAGAGCCCATGAACTGGAGCTGCTCAGACAAGGGGCAATGCCCTCCACAGCCCAGAGCGGTACACCCAGCAGCTCTCAGAGTCCCAAGCCCCGGCCGGAGCACTTTCCCGTGCTGGAAAAGGAAGGAGACTTGGACACTTTTCTGCGGGCCTTTGAGAAAGTCTGCAGACAGTACCGGCTGCCTTCCGACCAATGGGCCAGGTACTTGACCCCCGGGCTAAAGGGCAAAGCTTTGGAGGCGTTCGCTTCCCTCGCGCCAGATCAAGAAGTGACTATGAGGCCATCAAGCAGGCCCTGATCACCAAGTACCAGCTAACCCCTGAGGTATACCGAAAGAAGTTCCGGAACCTCCAGCGTGGCCCACACGACAGTTATAGCGATGTGGTGCAAGGACTCAGGAACCACTTTGACCAGTGGATCCATGGACTGTCAGTTGACACCTATGAGGAGCTGAAAGACCTGATGATCAAAGACCAGTTCCTGCATCTGTGCCCAGCTGAGGTCCGACAGTTCATCCTGGACCGAGAACCAGAGGACGCGGTCACAACAGCCCGGATCGCCGACAGCTATGAGGCCAACTGGAAACCCGAGGTGCGGAAGGCCGTCACCACCCGTTGGGGAGGGGGTAAGCCTGCAACCAACCCCAGTGCCCCTGCCAGTCGTCCCTCTGGAGGCACTATCCCCTTTGCCAGCGCCAGGCCTACATCAGACCCCCGCCAGTGTTTCTCCTGTAAAAGGACTGGTCACATCAGCGCCACCTGTCCGGAGAGGCAGAAGAACCCCCAGCCAAGGCCTCCGGGCCCAACGCCTCTGTTCTTTTGGTGGGTGGTGTGGTGGGGAGGGTTGATGATAACGTGCAGCCCGTCCGCGTGGGGGCCCGTCTTGCTACAGGCCTCAAGGACACTGGGGCTGAGCGAACCCTCATCCGACCCGAACTGGCGGCCCCTGAAGAGTTGATTCCGGGGAAAACCCTAACTGTCACAGGGATTGGGGGTGTCCACTACCCCTTGCCGATAGCCCGAGTTTTCATTGACTGGGGTACCGGGAGCGGGGTGAAGGAAGTGGGGGTGTCCGAAAACCTGCCCACTGATGTTTTATTGGGGACTGATCTGGGGAGGATGGTGGCGTACTATGTCCCTGACACCCCTTCCCAATCTGATGATAAGGTTAACGTTAACCATGATGTTGATGTTGATGATGATGGGAAACTGATTGTGTTACCTGCTAATGCTTTGCGAAGTGATGATGCAACTGATAACCTTTCTTTCCCTAGGACTGATGTTGATAGTGATGTATCTGTGCCATCTGAATCTGTTAACCCTTTCTCTGAAGTGGTAGATGTGTCCACAGGTACAGGAGCGTTCAGTCCCGTCGCTCTGCGGAGTGAGACGGCTGAGGAACCCCTAGCAGGAGCCAGCGACAGTGCTCAAGGAAATGGGGAGGTGCATGGGAACCGGGAGGAAGGTGACGCCATGACACTGACCAGTGCCACCGAGGAAGGTAACTGGCCCATAAGTAGCACTGCTCCTGAAGTGTTGGGGGTGGATGGGGAGGTAGAGCCCATAGCAGCGCAGGCTGATGGGTCTATAGAAATCCCCGGGAGACTGCATATGTAGCTGCTGTCACCCGCAGTCAGAGTGCCCGGATCGCAGGTAGCGCCCTGCCATCTGGACCCTCCTCCGCTACAGGAGAGACTGAACCAGAGGTGGACCCAGAGCCGGTCCCAGAGGGTCCCAGTGAGGAAGGAACCCTGACGTCACTTCTGGCTGCCTCCAGCCAGGAGTTCCAGGCCGCTCTGCACTCAGATGCGAGCCTGGAGAACTTGAGACACCTCGCCGAGACGCCCACCTCCGTGACTGATAAGGAGAGGGTGTTCTGGGAACGAGGAAGGTTGTACCGGGAGACCGTACCCGGAGATTCCCAAAAGGAGTGGTTGAGGGGGAAACAGCTGGTCGTCCCGCACCAGTTCCGAGGTGAGTTGTTGAGGATTGCCCATGAGATTCCACTTGCTGGACACTTGGGGATTAGCAAAACTAAGGCACGGCTGTCTCAACACTTCTATTGGCCCAAGATGGGGACAGATGTGACTAACTACTGCCGCTCCTGTATCACCTGTCAAAGAGTGGGAAGGCGGGGCCTGCTCTTAAGGCTCCCCTGATCCCGTTGCCAGTGATAGAGGAGCCTTTCCAGAGGATCGCGGTGGACATTGTGGGCCCGCTGGCCGTCCCCAGCAGCTCTGGAAAGCAATACATCCTGACTGTGGTAGACTACGCTACCCGGTACCCGGAGGCGGTAGCTCTGTCCTCAACTAGGGCAGATAAGGTGGCAGATGCACTGGTGACCATCTTTTCACGGGTAGGATTTCCCAGGGAGATGCTTACCGATCAAGGGACCCAATTTATGTCTCGCCTAATGAAGGCTCTCTGCAGCAAAATGCAGGTGACGCGTATGGTATCGAGTGCGTATCACCCACAGACCAATGGTTTGTGTGAGCGCTTTAACGGTACCCTCAAACAGATGCTCCGCGTGCTGGTTGAGACCCAGGGACGCGATTGGGAGCGGTACCTCCCACACCTGCTATTTGCCTACAGAGAAGTCCCGCAGGCCTCGACGGGGTTCTCCCCCTTCGAGCTCCTGTATGGTAGGCGAGTCCGGGACCCCTTGGGTTGATAAGAGAATCCTGGGAAGATGAGCCAAACCCCACGGAAGTGTCCATCGTGGATTATGTCATGCGCTTCCGCGACAAGATGCAGACCTTGACGCAGTTGGTGCATGACAACATGACGCAGGCTCAGGCTGACCAGAAGCACTGGTACGACCAGAACGCCCGGGAGCGGACCTACCAGGTGGGTCAAAAGGTGTGGGTGCTGGTCCCCGTACCAAAGGATAAGCTTCAAGCAGCCTGGGAAGGCCCGTACGTCGTGCACCAACAGCTCAACCCAGCCACCTACGTGGTCACGCTTGACCACACTCGGGGTAGGCGCAAGGCCTTTCACGTCAACATGATGAAGGCCCATCACGAACGTGAAGCCTGCGTCCTACCGGTCTGCAATCTGCCCGAGGACGGGGAAGAGGATCCCCTCCTAGACATGCTGGCCCAAGCTAATGCCAATGGGTCCATTGAGGACATGGAGGTAAATGCCTCGCTAACCGTCTCCCAGCGGTTGCAGTTGCTGACCACTCTGGAATCCTTTCGGGCCGAGTTCACGAACCGACCCGGAAGGACCGAGTTGGCAGTCCACAAGGTGGACACCGGGAATCACGCCCCGTTACGGCGGACACCTTATCGGATCTCTGAGGAAGTGCAGCAGATTATGCGCCAGGAGATCCATGAGATGTTGCAGCTGGGGTGATCCGGCAGTCCAAAAGCGCGTGGGCCTCACCTGTAGTTCTCGTGCCAAAAAAGGATCGGACCACCCGGTTCTGCGTGGACTACAGGGGGCTCAACGCCATCACTACCTCTGATGCGCACCCAATGCCACGCATCGAGGATCTGCTGGAGCGGTTGGCGAATGCCAAGTACATATCCATCATGGATCTGAGCCGGGGATACTGGCAGATTCCCCTGAGCCCTGCGGCGCAGGAGAAATCTGCCTTTATCACCCCTTTTGGACTGTACGAGTCCACGGTCATGCCTTTCGGCATGAAGAATGCCCCTGCCACTTTCCAGCGGATGGTCAACCACCTGCTTCAGGGACTGGAGGAGTACGCTGTGGCGTACCTGGACGACATTGCCGTCTTCAGTTCCACCTGGGAGGAACACCTTCAGCATCTCCAGGAGGTGCTCAAGCGTATTCACCAGGCAGGTCTGACCATCAAGCCGGGAAAATGCCAGATGGGCATGAGGGAGGTCCACTACCTGGGGCACCGGGTAGGTGGGGGTTCCATGAGTCCAGAGCCCGAGAAAGTGGACGCGATCGTGTCCTGGCCCACCCCCAAGACCAAAAAGCAGGTGAAGTCCTTCCTGGGCACTGCAGGGTACTATAGGCGTTTCGTACCGAACTATAGCGCCATTGCAAAACCCTTGACGGACCTCACCAAGGGCGGTCTACCCCAAACAGTCAACTGGACAGATGGCTGTGAGGCGGCATTCCGATCTTTGAAAACAGCCCTGTGCAGCTCTCCAGTGTTGAGAGCCGTCGACAGCAGTCGGCCCTTCCTGGTACAGACTGATGCCAGCGAATTTGGCCTCGGTGCTGTACTCAGCCAGGTTGATTCGGGGGACCAGGAGCACCCCGTGTTGTACCTGAGCCGGAAACTTCTGCCAAGGGAAGTGGCATACTCCACCATCGAGAAGGAGTGCCTGGCCATGGTCTGGGCACTGCAACGTTTGCAGCCCTACCTGTACGGGCGCACCTTCAAGGTGGTCACCGACCACAACCCTCTGAGCTGGCTGCACACAGTGTCCGGAATCAATGGTAGGTTGCTACGCTGGAGCCTTGCCCTGCAGCAGTATGATTTTGCCGTACAACACAAGAAAGGCAGTGATCATGGGAATGCTGATGGGTTATCACGACGTGGCGAACCCGCTGAGGTGCGCATGTCGGATTACCGACAGGTCATGCCTCCGTAGCACCCTCTAAAGGGGGGAGGTGTGATGATATTGCAAGCTTCATGTCTTGTGCTGTTGCTAGAACTACAACCCCCCACCGTTTGCAAGCACAGGGCAAACTACCCCTCCCTCCTTTTCTCTGCAGCTCACGCTTCCCTTCCCCCCCTGTCAGCCTGCACTCAGGCAGTGTAATGTGAGCTGCCAGTGCTGGAAGTTTTCCCGCTTCACCGCAGGGGTCCTGCATTGTCCGAACACGTGCTTTCTTCCTATAGCAGCCATGTTGGAGTAATTCATTCTTTTTTGGAATAACACGGGGGGAGCATTCGCTAGAAACACGAAAGTTACTGTGTTGAACCATGCGCCGATGGGCATCGTTCCCGTGGTACTGGTAAACCCGTAACTCCAACAGAACCCGAGAAATGGAATTCTCGGGTGCCCCATGAACTAGCCCACCCAAGTGTGGGCTCATTGGAACCGTCATTTCAAAGCAAGACCATTGATAGGTCTGCCATTATTCTGCTAGGTTCACAGAACGAGTTATGAACCTTATGATATTGCAGAGCTCAGACCATAGCTTGCAGCCAGAGGAGGTGGCCAGAGGACCAGCCTTTTTTGTGAGGTCAGAAGCTGACATGCATAAGTCTTACAGTGAAGTTCAGTGGGGATTCTTTCTGCTGGGACGTGCTGAGTAAGAGATCTCCCAATGAACTATGACGTGTGGCTCCTTCCCCCAGCCTGGCTTGCCTGTAAATGATCTAACAACCATGTGAGTGACTTTCATTCTTAATCCTAGTTTATTTTATAACTGCATCTGTACATAACTATATTGTCTCAGTTTGTTACATCTTTTTATATTATATAAGCATTGCCTGTTTTTAAGGAATAAACCTATAAATTTATTAGTTTGTTTCTCCTGCTCTATAAACGAATCTGCACGTGCCTGAAGCACACGCTACTGTTTTGGGGTTGCTACGGACCCTCTTGATAAATTGTGTATTAAGTCAAACCCGTAGCTGGTGGCAGCTAAAGGAAAGGAGTGTAAAGTGTTAATCTATTGGGGACGCTGGCAGTGACGGAGCGGGGTTTATAAGGGTACTGCCTGGCTGCAGCCAGGAGTAATCATAATTCCCTCACTGCAGCGTGCCCAATAGCCAGCACACATCCAAGTGACCCGTCTGGCGACTAATTATCCTAGGTGCAGTTCCCTGACTGACCTGAGGGTAATGGGGGGCGCCAGAGAGCTGCAAGTTCCTAAGTGGAAGTGGGATAGTTATAAATCCCTGCAGTTTACTGGGTCGGACGGCAGCAGCCGTCGTGTGTGTGCACGTTCCATCACATGTGGTGGCAGCGGTGGGATCACAAGCCGTGACCCCCGGGCTACCGTGTGGCGGACTGTGTGCCCGTTCATCACACCTTCCTAGTGGCGGTCACTTCTTTGAGAAGGGTTTCTGAGTTGGCGGCTCTTTCTTGCTCGCCTCCTTTTCTGGAGTTTCACCCGGATCGCGTAGTGCTTCGCACACGGGGCGACTTTTTACCTAAGGTGGTGTCACAATTTCATGTTAACCAGGATATTGTGCTGCCTTCGCTTTGTCCGGAGCCGAGGAATGCGAAGGAACGGGCCTTGCACACATTGGATTTAGTGCGGGCTTTGAAGTTTCTATTTGTCTATTACTCAAAGTTTTCGGAAGTCGGATTCTCTGTTTGTGATTCCAGCAGGTCGTCGACGTGGTCAACGGGCTTCCAAGGATTCTATAGCTCGTTGGATTCGGTCGGCCATTTTAGAGGCTTACCGACTTAAGGGCGAACCTTGCCCGATTAAGATTCGAGCTCACTCCACGAGAGCTGTGGGTTCATCGTGGGCCTTTCATCAAGGGGCCTCGGCAGCTCAGCTCTGCCGGGCGGCGACCTGGCGCTCTGTCCACACATTTACGAAATTTTATAAGGTGGACGTCAGTGCTTCCGCTGATGCGGCCTTAGGACGTAGGGTCCTGCAGGCGGCTGTAGTTTAAAGTTCTTGTGAACTTGTATTTAGCGCTAGTTGCGCATTTATTTAAGTTGTTGGGAATCTGTCTCTGTTGGTTTTTTTGCCCACCCTTAATTTCTGGACTGCTTTGGGATGTCCCACTAGTAATGACTGTCTCCCTTCCTTCCATCTGCTGCTGAAACACGGATTTTGGTAAGACCTTACCTGTAAAATCCTTTTCAGCGAAGGAAGGAAGGGAGACACAGATCCCTCCCATGGCAGAAGTGTGTTGTTGTGTTTTCAGATGCGGCGTGACCCTTCTCTGATAGCGATTATCTGGGCTGAGGTTGGCGCGCTAAGGCTCTGTTCCAGCATTGCCAGCTCATCGCAGTGGTCAGGTTCAGTGAGTAGTACCTGGGACTGTGTGGTTTTTTCTGTTATATGCATAACCTGTCTTATTGTTTTTTATCTGAAGTCCTTCAGAAGGGGTTATGTTGCTACGCTGGTGATTTTTGCTCTTCCTTAGCTTGTGTACGGACTGGAGAGCTGGAGTAGAAGGAGCCCAAGCTGGAGGGGCCGGTCAACACTCTTTTTAATCTGAGGTGTTCTATCCTGTGTGGGCTCCGCCTACCCACTAGTAATGACTGTGTCTCCCTTCCTTCCTTCGCTGAAAAGGATTTTACAGGTAAGGTCTTACCAAAATCCGTGTTTTAAGATGGTTTGTGTTTACCTCCAGTTTTCGGCTAACATCACATCTTCTCACTTGGTCCATCTGCCGCTCACACACTGATCTCCACTTTTGCTTCCAGTCTCTGTTCCCCTGATTTACAAGATCCATCCCTTCTGCTTCTCCATTTCTATATGTTGATTGTGACAAAAATTCTTTCTCCTGGAAAGTGAAACAAAATTCATAATTATTATTTCAAAATATACAGCATAAAAGAAAAATGCCTTCAAAAGTTATATTTATAACGCATTTATTTCCAGAATACATTTATGAACATATTAACATTTACCAGAGTCAGTCATCTTAAGGGGAGGTATCGAGGATGGTTATTGAAGGGTCGGAATGGTGCACCGAGCACTTGGCCATGCCAAGGATGCACCAAACACCCTTCAGTAATCTAGCTGACAAGAACTGATGCCCAAATGTACCTAATATGAACATGAGAAATAAAATGAATGAGTGTTATGATTTTGACTACATTTTACATATCAGATCATCCCCTATATTTCTGTTTTGCTTATAGAATATGCCAGTATGCCCAGTTTCATGAATGCAGATAGGTCTACCTCTGGGATCTGCACCATCAGTGAGGTCAAAATTGAACTAATCTCCGTTGTCACTGAGGATTTGTGAAAGTGTTTCAGTCTGCTTTTTGAGCCAAAGCTAGAAGTGGATGAAGCAATCAGATAAACTGAATAAGTCTTTCCTTTATATTTCCCACTTTTTTTTAATCCACTTTTGGCTGAGCCAAGTTGGCAATGATATCTTATGCCAGTGCAAATGTTTGTGATCTTTTTATATCTGATCATATTGTGAGGGTGTGATAGAGACTGTCATATTCCTGCCCCTGAAGTCAACAATTGTGTAATGCGAATACTGTCATGCGATTTATGGCATTTTATGGTGACATGTAAAATGTATGAGTGTGTTGTAAGTAGTAACGCCTAAGGTAACTCTGGTACACTCAGCTCAGGAATAGGGAAAGTGTAGGATATAGCTTAGGGCTTAGGATAAACATATACAGTTACTGTAGGTACAGTGGGTCAAGATACAGTTAATGTTTTGGGAATAGCCCAGATGCGGTGGGGGTTCGGAAGGTAAAAAAAGGAAACAACTACTTGGTTTAGTAAGTCAGTAATAGAGAGTTAGAGTGTTCATGTGAGACAAGGTTGAGTTCAAGTGGTAGTGGTCTGGAGGCACATGAAGTTCATATTATTTTGGCGGTATGAGGTTGTACCAAATTTCCTGCGAATATTCCTGCAACATCCAGGGCCTATGGCACAAATTAGGCACTGAGGAGAGAGCCTTAATCCCTTCCATACACAGAAAGCTGAATGTGAAAGTGCGTGAGGGAAACGTAACAGATCTCAGGAATACTGCGGTGCAGGACAGGGAATCACTAGGGCTAATAGGACCTGTTAAAGTAGGGATAGTCTGAGCTGAACATAAGAACATGATTGAAATGAACTGTGTTGATGGAACAAGAATCAGGTGCTGTGCTCGATATGTGTGTTAAAGACTGATGTACTTGAACTGTCCAGTAAAGTTGAACTTGTTAAAATGAACCAGGTGTCATCTGAAGTGTGTATGGCTGTTCCTGGAACCAAAGAAGTGAATATAGCGGAGGCCACCTGCCTATAAGTGAGTACAAGGCAATGTACAGAACACAACACTTATGGACTGGGACACGATTTGTTTATAATGTGCCGGGGTGTTACAGAGCAGCAGCATACAATATCCTTCAGATCTAGTGCTGAATAAAATACTGAACAGTAGTTTTGCACTGACATCTTTATAGGACATTCTTGAGCACATGCATATTTAGCACACATTGTATATATTAGCAAGGATTTTTGATTCTGTTTAATAAAAGTTACATTTTAGTGTCGATCTGGCATTTAGGGAAATTTGTTGCCAGAAAGCAATTTGTAAAAACACTTCACTACAACAGAAATTGCACTGTTTTACTAAAAACTTTGCTGTTTTTCTTTTTATGAGGCATTCTTGCTTCTTTAATGGTAAATTTGCTCTCCAGCACAATGTCTAATGAACAAATTCTCTTATTTGCTCTGATTGTAGTGGTCCTTTTACATAAGCCAATATTTGTATAAAGTCGGTTCCTAAGATCCCGATTATCTGCCGCTGTAAATATATCAGCAATCACCAGAGAAACAAGAAAAATGCTAGTCCTTTGGGTGATTTGATTTTATACATGCATAAAAATCATTGATATCAACAGCACATTGCCCATGTAAAAAGGAGATGTACTGCCGATACCATCAACTGTATACGGGAAAGATCGATCACATTAGTGCAATTTGTTACCATCTTTCAGTTAGCCATTAAAAGGTATCCACCACTAAGGACTCTCAAATCTTAATAATTTGCCATCAGCCTGCGTAAATAGGCCGATAAACACAGAGTGACTTGTGTATAGTGGATGTCACGCTGTATAGCAGATATATATATGTGATGACAATAATCTATATCAAAAGGGCAACATACTATATAACATGTGCATAGCTATATGATAACATAGATTTACCTGACAGAAAGTCCAGTGGGTCAAAACGGAATCCGTTATACGCTGTCTCCGGCTAGAGGGTGACCGGGGTCTAAGCTGACCCTAACTGGGGTCCTAACTAATCCCTCAACCTGGAGGTACTGTTAAAGGTACAGAGGTCCAGGCCACCAGCGTAAACCCTGTCTCCTATCAATCCCTGCCAACTGTATTCTAGTCCTAAGAAGGACCCTGAATACCACCAAAGGGAATGACCAGGTAACGGTTAATGAACAGAAAGACATACAAGAAAGATAAGAAATAAAGTAAATAAAGTCTTACATACAACACTCACACACAGTAGGAACACCATAGGTCTCAGAGATAAACTATAAGCTGTAAGAGTAAAAACAACTAAGGAGCTCTTAGCTTAAGTATTCCCAGAACCGATCCAGTCTGCTAAACTATATGAATGCTTTCACCGGCGTCTAACACCCAGACTGGCAGAAATATAAAGGAAACTAATTAGAACACAATCAAAAGCAGCCGGGCGAGGCTGCACCTAGCCTTAGCAAAGAGCTAGGAAAAATTAACTCTCACATTACCAAAAAACAAAGAAACAGCAGCTCAGCTGTGAGAAGTCAGAATGTGCAATCGCGACGATCTTCGTGGCGATGCACCCATGACAGTACCCCCCCTTCTACGAGGGGCCTCCGGACCCTCATGACCAGGTCTGTCCGGGTGAGTTGTGTGAAAGGTCCGTCCACGTTATCATTGACCACCACTGAAGGAGGTAGAGGTGACGGTATGACTGGTGCCACATACTTTTTAAGTAATGACTTGTGAAACACATTATGAATTTTAAACGTAGGAGGGAGGTCCAGACGAAATGCCACAGGATTAATTATGGAGCTGATCCTGTACGGCCCGATGAATCTGGGACCCAACCCCCAGGAGGGAACTTTAAGTTTAATATTCCTGGTAGACAACCACACCAGATCATTCACCTT